>LSRZ01000261.1:0-21283 GCA_001625125.1 Haemoproteus tartakovskyi | reverse complement strand
TGTGGTTTTGTTATTATGTCAACAATAAGAATTTTTTTTTATTTGACGTGTTAGTTTAAAGAAGAATATCATTTGTTTTACATTCATCTGAAAACTATATTTATTTTTGTAACTTCGTTACGATTTATGTTGAAAGTTGTAAAAAAAAAAAATTATTTTATTAGTTTTTTTTTTTTTACGAGTACTGAATTTTTATAAATAATGAAATTATTTAAATGTAAAAAGGTTAAGTAAATGTTGTAATTTCTTTGGATAACAATTTATTTTATTTTACAAAATACAGTTCTTTAAATAATATGGAACAACATCAGTTGTTCCCAATTTGAACTTAAAACAGAAAATCAAAAATGAATAAAACATTTTCTTCTAAACAATTTCTTGTAAAAACTTGAATTCCATTTATGAAGCAAACAAATAAACAAATACACAAACAAATAAACAAATAAATTTTATTTTATACAATTTTGTTTATATTTTTGTTTCTAATTTTATGTTAAGATCATTTTGAGAAAAGGTTAAATCCAAATTAAGACTAGACACTTGATTATTTAAAATTTCGTAATTTTATAAAGTTTTTTAATTTTATATTTTTCCATTGTTGTTGATTCTTGTTTCAGACTTAAAGAATAGGGTCTTAGATTGGTTCTTCCTTTTTTATGATTTTTTTAATTAATGACTTTTTGATGAATTAACTTATATATATTATATATATATACATATTTATATATGTTACAGTATAAGATAAAATAAGAAAATAAAAAATATTGAAAGGTTTTTGTTAATTATTAAAAAATTTTGATTTTATATAAAAGTGGATGCGTGCGACCGGACATATATGATTGAAGTAGAGTTATTTTAATTTTGATATTTTTTGACACATAATTTCATTTGCATGTTTCAAATTGAATATTTTAAGTCTCTGCTATGATCCTAGATAAAAGAGAAATGATAAATACTTTATAAATATGAAATAGAAACTCATCTTTTTCTCTGAAGGTGTCCCAAAGGTCCTACATTTTCAAGTTATATGTTGTACGTGCTTATTTTATAAAACCATCTTAAAAAATGAACAAATGTAAAAAAAAAAAACTATATACATGTATATAATACAATGGTTACATGCATAAGTATATTTATTACTGTTTTTACAGAATTTCAATATTTTGATATTTCAATATTTGGTCTTTTACATATTTTGACATTTTAATATTTCAGATTTTTTTTTTTTTTTTTTTATGTTCTTTTTTTAAATGGACTTTTCATCTGTGATACTTATGGTGTATCTTTTAAATTAACGTCACAATATTGTGACAAGAAAACAGTAAGATCATGTCTTTTTGCTTTTATCTCCGCTGTGAAAAGCATAGAACAGTTTGGCAACAGTTTAAATGATATTTTACTATATGTGCAGATACGAATAAAAACAGTACTTATGTATATGTAATAGTAATTAGAAATACGTACATACATCTGTTTATACATATATGCATACAAACATACATTTGTTTAAACATATCTGTTATATATTATATATTTATATTTATACATTAATTTTATACATTAATTTTATACATGATTTTATACATGATTTTATACATGATTTTTATACATGAATTGATGTGAATACTATTTTTTTTAAGGCATGTTCATTGTAGACAACTTTTCCTTTTTGGGAAATACATATATGTAACAGTAAGAAGTGAAGAATTGAAAATGTATTTATGATATGTATGTATATTATTTAAATGAAATTAAAGGTACAGGTAAAGCAATGTATAGTGTTTTATTTCGAAAGATATTACTGTTGACTTATGGTATCAACCGATGAATCATCCCATGCATATTATAAACAAAATCTTTTTACAAAAATATGTTTTGTTATCCATATTTTAAAAATATCATAAATTTGTTTTACATCTTATAGATATATGTTACCGCACGATGTGTTTTCTGTGTTGGTGTTTTTATATGATCTGAATAAAAAGAACATCTATCTGTATATGTTTGACAATCGAATATAAGAAAAAGGTGTAACAAATATAAGGCAACTCCGGCTTTGATCTCTCAGTTAATTATACATTTTCCTAGAACGCACGCACGCACACATATATGCACATTTGTTCATTTACTGTTTAAATGTAATTGCACGCATTTAGAAAATTTTATGAGAACAAAATTTTAGTTAGGGTTTGGCAAAAATTGGCCAAAAAAATTTTTTTAAATATAAGAATTTTATTTACGTGCCATTTCATGTTTTTTTCATGATCCGTTTATTGTTTATTTTTATTTTTATTTTGTCTTCTTATATGAAAGCTTATCGGTGCAATTTTCTTGTAAATACGATAACTTTATTTGAATGTATCTGAATCGTGTTTTTGTTTGTATTTTTTTTTTTTTAAATTTGAATAATCAGTTGTTTAATTGGACACGATCCTTTTTCGAGTTTTTTTCTTTTGAAGTTGTTACTGTATTGTGTTGAACATTTGAAGTGTTGAGAAGAAAATGAGGAAAAAGAAAACATTGAAGTTGAGTATAAATGAAGTAAAAAATTATTGCCCTTTTGTAAAGAACCTTTTACAAGTTTGTAAGGAAAATGATACAAAGAATAACGTAGCTTTGTCCATTATGTCGGGTTTATGCCCCTTTGGAAAGGCATTAAATGAGAAACATTTAATTTTAATAGACGATAAAGCGCCGAATAAAATGTGTAAAATTTTAAAAGAATCTGGTTTAGAAAATAGAAAGAAATTAGAAAGTTTGATAAAAAAAAAGATGTAAAAAAGTTAAAAAATTCAAGAGATACAGAAAATATATCTGAAAAAAAGAACTCGACTTTAACCACTACTACTACTACTACTACTACTACTACTAATAATAATAATAATAATAATACCACTATTACTTCTATTTCTCCTATTTTTTCAAATGATATTTGTCGATATGGATTGGACTCGTATGAAGCATTTCAAAAAGAATGTACCAAATCTTTGAAAGCTTATATAAATCAACTGTTTTTGGACAAAAGATACAGAATCTTTACCGTTTTAAGAAAATATAGAAAAGACTATCCTAAAGTATTCATTGAAAATAACAAATTAAATTTACCTTTCTTTTATGATTTTTATCAAAGGTATGGTTATAAAAAATGCATAGGAGATTGGAGCACTGGACGAATGAGTTATAATGTGTCTCCCCTGACGTTAGAACCATATGTTGATAAAAATGACTCTTGTTTAGTACCTGTAAAGAGAGACAATAGTAATAGCAGTAACAATAACAATGTTGTAAAAAGCTCCCTTATAGATCATACAAGTAAATCCGACTCAAGACGTGCAGATGAAAAAGAAAACATGAATTACATATGTTCCGGAAAAACGGTGGTATGGTGTTCTAATGATTACTTGGGTTTATCAAATAATCAACAAATCATTGATGTAGGAATTGAGACATTAAAAAAAGTAGGTAATAGTAGTGGAGGGACAAGGAACATTTCAGGGTCCTTATTAAGTCATACCCATTTAGAATATATTTTAGCAAGATGGTATAATAAAGAGGCTGCATTGTTATTTACGTCGGGTTATATTGCAAATGTAGGAGCACTGGAAACTTTAGGAAGGTTGTTAAATTTAATTTTTGTATCTGATGAAATGAATCATGCTTCTTTAATAAATGGTATTAGAAATTCAAGATGTGAAAAACATATATTTAAACATAATGATATGAATGATTTAGAACACGTTTTAAAAACATTGAGAAGTAAAAAAGAAAACGAAAATCGAAAAATAATGATTGTATTTGAATCGGTATATAGTATGAATGGTCATGTTTCCAATATAAAAGAAATAATTAATTTAGCAAAAAAATACAACGCCCTGACATATATTGATGAAGTTCACGCAGTTGGTTTATATGGAAAAAGAGGATCAGGATACTGTGAAGAATTAGAGGTGTGCGAAGATATAGATATTATTAATGGAACTTTATCTAAAGCATTGGGATCTTTGGGAGGGTTTATATGTGCCAGTACATATTTTACTGATGTCATTCGGTCTTATTCATCAAATTTTATTTTTACTACTTCTTTAACACCCGTTATTGTTAACACATCTGCAGAAGCAATACATATTGTGGAACATGATGTAGAGTTAAGACAAAAATTTCATTCTGTTGTAAACAAAACAAAAAAGAAATTACAGGAAAAAGGTATTCACATTATGCAGAACAATTCACATATCATTCCAATTCTTATAAGATGTCCAGAGAAATGCAAAATGATATGTGACGAGCTGTTACACGAACATCAAATTTATCTACAACCTATAAATTTTCCTACAGTAGCAAAGTAAGAGTTCATATATATAATTTCTCAAAATAAATGTTTATACATATGTATTTATATTATGTTTTTTTTTATATAAATTAATTCTATTCTCTTTTCTTTATTTATTATCATAATTTTTTGTATGTATAATTGTTTGTGTATTTAATTGTTTAATTGTTTGTATAATTGTTTGTGTACTTAATTGTTTAATTGTTTGTATAATTGTTTGTGTACTTAATTGTGTAATTGTTTGTGTACTTAATTGTATAATTGTTTGTGTATTTAATTGTATAATTGTTTGTGTACTTAATTGTGTAATTGTTTAATTGTCTGAATAATTCTTTATTGTGTAATCTCATGAATTTCTTTATTTTTTTTTTTTGCCGCTTCTGTGTTCATGACGGTTTCCTTCATTCCATTTGCATTTTTTTTTTCTTTTTCTCCTTCATTATTATTTATATTTCTTTTTTCACTTTTTTACAGAGGCACAGAACGAATTCGAGTGACTCCGTCCCCTTTCCACAGTAATGAACAAATTGAAAAACTGACAGACAGTTTGTACTATTTATTTAAAAAATACGGGGTCAACTGTTTTGCAAATGAGGAAAAACTCAAAGTGGAAGTGGAAATGAAAATGTAAAATTGTTTCATTTCATGGTCATAAAACTTAAGCCTGAATATGACATAGAAACAACAAACGGGGCGAAAACATGAAAGCCATCATATATTGCTATCATATTTTCCCCCCTTATTGTTAGTATTATATTTTTCTTTCACAACATTTTCAAAGGGTAGTACCATTTTCAATTTTACGTATACTAATGGAAATTAAAATTCTTTTTTTTTTTTTTTTTTTGCACCTTCATGTTCGGGTAAAGTCTATATGAAACTAGTAAATGGTTGGGTCATTTCATTTTGTATTCGTTTCTACCTAATGAAAGAAAAAGATAACAGCAGTGGCATATTTCTATTTGTTTCAGTGCACATATTTTGAATGCTGTTACATATTGTGAACATGTTATGAAATATAAGTCCATATACAAACTTCTGCGCACATGTAGAGAAACAGAAATAGATTGCTGATAGTTTATTTTGTTTTGTCACTTCATTTGTTCGGTGGTGCGTGTTCACAATTACGGAATGGTGTACATGCGGGTGTGTTTTCTTCCATATTTTCACAAATGAAGACATAATGGATGAAAAAAAAAAAATGGGTTCCTTATTTGTTATTTTTAATGCATGTGTTTTTCGTGTAATGAAAGCATTTTCATTTTCCAATTTCCACAAGTATACTGTATGTAAACCGAGCTCTCTTTTTTTTTTAAACAAAATAAATGTAGTAGCACAAAAACGAATGAAACTGTAAAAAATGTTTGAGGAGGAACGTAATAAAATTGTAACCTGTATATAATGCCAAAAAGCTTTTGTGAAATGAACGCAACTGCCAGAAGCATCAAGCATGTTACGTTAACCCGTTCGCCATCACTTATAAAAAATGAATTAATAGAAGGAAACCCGTAAGAGGGTATTAACAAACAGAATCTTATGAGTTCGTTTGTTTGTGTTACATGGTCAATTTAAGTAGTGTAAATGTGTCAAACGTATGAATTTATGCGTGAGCCGAGAAAGAGGTTTTAAAAAATTTTAGTATTGATATTTGTTTCTAATCAACAGTTTTTGTAAACTCGGAAAACATTCATCATTTAAAAATAAATATTAAAATTTTTGTTTTTCATACTATAAAAAGGGGAAATTTATAGTGTACCAGTCTCTACTGGATTTCTTTTTAAAAACGTACTAGCATTTGGAAGCATTTTCTGAAGGATGCGAAATAGAAACAATAATATAGAAGGAGACCGTTCTTAGATATGTTCGACTGATCAAATATATCTAATGAAATGAATAAATTGTTTGAGATTGCTTGCTACCTTATTTTAATAGCGTAGTTAGAAGTGTTGTACATTTATATGTTACAAGAGTAAAACGTGAAAACGATGACAATATAAAAAAACATGTGTTTTTTATTTGTTAATTTTTATTATAACGAGTACATCCGTTGTTCCAACATTAGTAATAAAATTTAAAAAGGAATGTTCAACTCACTTCTCCGCGTTTTATTTCTGGAACATTCACTTTTTTTTTCAGAAAATTTTTTTTACGCTGTTCAATCATAATAATGTCTACTGAAATAGAAGTTAGAACTGACAACTAAACAGATATGGAATCGCCAATGGAGCATCAACTGAACCGAACTAAAAACTGAATGGGTTTAAGGTGAAATGGTATTAAAGCATTTAACTTCACCTGTTTGAAGTAATATATTTTTAAATAGAAAACAACAGTGTATATACATATATTTGTATATACGGTTGCGTATGTTTATGGTTGTTTATAACCAATTTTTTTTATGATATTTAAAAAATTTAAACATAAGAAACACTACTGTTAAGCTTTATTTTGCACATTATGTGACCCGATTTCTTTTTAGTATTGAACAGTTGTGTGTATATGCAGCAAACAATATCCTCGAACGTTTTCGAATATTTGAAAGCTTTTAAAATGTGTAATATTCAAAAATGCTGATATAAACAAAAGTTGAGGCCTATATTTGTGTGTCATTTGCGTTACCAATTTCTCATTCTTACAAAAACGTAAGCGAGACAAAGTAACGTCTGTAGTGGGTAGAAAATCGCATTCTGAACACGCTCCTTTAAAAGGCAACCTCAAAAAATTTCCCTGCCTACGTTTCAAATAAATGTAACTGTGTTAATTCAGTTGAATGCACCGAAACGTTTTCCCCCTCCACCGCAAAGAAAAAAAAAAAAAAAACTGAAACGTAACGGTTACAAATAATTAACAGGAATGAACATTGGATTAATGGTTATTACAGATACGATATAGAAATTTGTAGCTGACCTAGTATTATAATATACAAAACACGTTTGGGCAAATACTTTTTGTTTTATTTACACGTAACGTAACCGTTCTTTCTTTTTTATTTTTCTCTTCAGTTGCCACATTATAATTTTTTATAGAATTGATGATTGGCGGGATGCTTACCTTTTTTTAATTTCGTATAAAAATATAGAAATGTTATATATGTTCATAATTAAATAAAATATAAAAGCCATAATAAAAAAAAAAAAAAACGCCATATATTGAACAAAATTTTAGAATTGTATAAAACATTTCACACGTTTTATTTTTTTTTTATTTTTATCGATTCGTTCAAAAAAAGGGAATTGATCGTGTGATTTTTAAATCCTGTGTACAAAACTGGATGTAAAAAACGAACAGCTTTTCTGATGCAATTAAAATAATTTGTTTTCATAAATTATAAGATTAATAAGAAGATTGTTCGACAAATACTTGTTTCTTTTTTTTGTTTTTTTTGACAAACTTAATGGTAAAAAAAAATCGTTTATTAAGGTGAAACGGGGACACCCAGGATAACTAACGTCTCTATATGACCACATAAATGATTATTTATATACCCATCCATCCAGTAATTAATTCGAGCGTACAACTCGAAAAGAAAAATTTACTATTTCGTTTCTGTTGCATTTAACGTTCTCATCAAAACATTTTTCTAATGAATCAAAAAAGAGCACTAAATCATAAGAAAACGGGAAAAAAAAAAAAAAATACATGTAACGTGTTTTTGTGTTGTAGCAAAAAAGTACAAATTTCATTCTGCCGTTTATAAGCGATTACACACAACACTATATTTTATAATTTTTTTTTTTTTACATGCATTCGATTAAAGTGGAAAAAAAGAAATTATATATAAATATATGTGAATTTGAAGTATTAATCTCTTTTTTACTTCTCAAAATCTGATTTAAAAAAATACACGGATAAGCATTTTCCAAAAAAAAAAAAGAAAAAAAAAAGCCATTTGATAAGACATTTAAAAAAAAAAAAAAAATTTTGAGCCGTGTATAAACTTTGTGCGCCATTTAATACTGTGAATAGAAAAAAAAAAAAAAAAAAAAAAACAATAATGCAGCTACCATGGTTTTTATTTGTTCACGTTTTGTGCTACCATATATATTATATATATATTTTTTTTTTATTTAAAGGTTTTTTTATTTACACCTTTATTTTAACATTTTAAGTACATAAGAAAGTAAACTATTTTTGTTGTGTATATATTTTTTATGACGTGTAAACAGAATTATTTATTTATATTGTGATTTTTTTACTTAAAAATTAAACAAATAAATAGAATTTTTTTGCATATACCTCATAAAATTATATTTATGTATAAACAAATATATACGATTAAGCTATGTACATATTTCGTCCATATATATATAAATTTTATTTTGCTTTTTATGGGTCGAACGCTTATACATATAAAAATAGTAGTAGTAGGACCAGCATAATATATGTAAGTACTCACACATAACTTCATTCTTTTGTATTCAATTCCAAATCCCAAAACG
The DNA here is from genome assembly GCA_001625125.1 of Haemoproteus tartakovskyi. NCBI lineage: Eukaryota > Apicomplexa > Aconoidasida > Haemosporida > Haemoproteidae > Haemoproteus > Haemoproteus tartakovskyi. The sequence continues at coordinate 12,514 of LSRZ01000261.1, read as the reverse complement.
TACATGTATATATATTGCATATACATATATATATAACCAAATGTTTTTTTTCATAATATTCATGTAAAGTAATTGACGCCAACTGAAGAATAATTGAATAAGAATCATTCATAAACATAAAAATTTGTTTTCGTGCAAAGAAAGAAGCATTATTGTTTTGAAAGATTTTAGAAAGGAGTTTTTTTTTTTTTTTTTTTTTTTTATTAAGACATTAGCAGATTTGTGCTTACGTACACAACATATAATTTATACATCCTGTTTGTTTCCTTTATCGTATTTTTTTACCCTCCTCTTTTGTATATATACATATATATACCCTTTTTATATATTTTTCCAAAATGGGTGACGAAGACGTACAAGCCTTAGTTGTTGATAATGGATCTGGAAATGTTAAAGCCGGTGTTGCTGGTGATGATGCACCCCGTTCTGTTTTCCCCAGTATTGTGGGAAGACCCAAAAATCCGGGTATTATGGTTGGTATGGAAGAAAAAGATGCTTTTGTCGGAGATGAAGCTCAGACGAAAAGAGGAATTTTAACGTTAAAATATCCAATTGAACATGGTATTGTTACTAACTGGGATGATATGGAAAAAATATGGCACCATACTTTTTATAATGAATTGAGAGCTGCTCCAGAAGAACACCCAGTTTTGCTAACAGAAGCTCCTTTAAATCCTAAGGGGAATCGTGAAAGAATGACTCAAATTATGTTCGAATCGTTCAACGTGCCAGCCATGTATGTTGCTATCCAGGCCGTTCTGTCTTTATATTCTTCTGGTCGTACCACTGGTATTGTTTTGGATAGTGGAGACGGAGTTTCTCACACCGTTCCTATTTACGAAGGATATGCATTACCCCATGCAATCATGAGATTAGACTTAGCAGGAAGAGATTTAACAGAGTATTTAATGAAAATTTTGCATGAACGCGGTTATGGTTTTTCCACTTCTGCTGAAAAGGAAATTGTACGAGATATCAAAGAAAAGTTATGTTACATTGCTTTAAACTTTGATGAAGAAATGAAAACATCAGAACAGAGTAGTGACATCGAAAAATCCTACGAATTACCAGACGGAAATATTATCACTGTTGGTAACGAACGATTCCGATGTCCAGAAGCTTTATTCCAGCCATCCTTTTTGGGAAAAGAAGCATCCGGAATCCACACTACTACCTTTAACTCTATTAAAAAGTGTGACGTTGATATTAGAAAAGATTTATATGGAAACATTGTTTTATCTGGAGGTACCACAATGTATGAAGGAATTGGAGAACGATTAACAAAGGACATCACCACATTGGCCCCGTCTACCATGAAAATTAAGGTTGTTGCACCACCTGAGAGGAAATACTCTGTATGGATTGGAGGTTCCATTTTGTCATCTCTTTCAACCTTTCAACAAATGTGGATTACGAAGGAAGAATATGACGAGTCCGGACCAAGCATTGTACACAGAAAATGTTTCTAATTGATGGCTATACATACCATCTGCAGAAACCGAACAATTAAGAAGCATCATATATGTGTATATATTTTTTTTTATATATAAAAGAAAAGGCTTTAGAAATGAAAGCATTATATATTTTTGTTTATATAATAAATAGTATTTGTCTTTGCTTATATAATTTTGTTGACTTTTTATGTGAGTGAATTTTTACTGTAGGTATTATTAGCAGAAGAAAAAAAACTGTTTTATATGTATCACTTGTGGGTATATATACATATATTGGCTTAAATCTTTTTATGATGTGCATAAAGAGATTTATTGCAAGCGGTTACACAGCAAGGTCAGAACATGTATTTTTTTTGCAGCTGAAGCATAAATGAAATTATGCAAAAATAATAAATATACCCTTAGTATATTTGTGAACCGTTATTTTTTTTTTTTTCTGCATGAAGTACGTACATATTTTTATGACTATATGTATATATACATATAGGCGTCTAAAGTTGCTATGTTAAAGTTTTGGGAGTTAGTAGTATAATTGTGTTAGCTAGATATTTATCCACACACATATATATATATATGTACATATATATATGCTGTTCAGTAAAACTTGTTTTTTTTTTTTTTTTTTCTTTCCTTCCTTCCTTCCTTCCTTCTATTTTCTATTTTCCATTTTTCCTTGTGCTTTTATACAATTTAATGTATTTGTTTTGTTCTTGTTTTCTTGTTTTCTTCAATTTTTTGGTATATTTTTTACTTATTTATAAATACTCTTGTACAATTTCAGACATGTTGGAGATTTATATAATGGGCCTTTCTGCATATACAAAGATAAACTTGTTACAATTTTTTATTTTTTGTTGCATCAAATTTATGAAAAACTGAATATTCAAGTCAAAAGGTGTATGCTTTACCAGAAACATACAAAAAATATTAAAAGATAGAAACAAAAAAATAATGTACGTATGTTATGTATGTATGGTATGTATGTATCGTATATATACAGTTGTATATATACACATACAAGTGCATTTTGCAGAATATGCTTAGATGTAAACAAACAGTGAAGTGAAGTCACTCATAGAATGGGTAGATATTTCATAAATTAAAATGTCAGGAGTTTAAACTAGAATCGCAATAAAAAAAAATTGTAAATTAAATAAAAGATGGTTGTTTTTCTTGTTTTTTGTTTATCTTATGAATAATTCAAAAAGAACACGAAGAAAAAAAAAAAAAAAAAATTAATTAAAAGGGAATTTATTTCCTTACTTGTCATAAATAACTACATGAAAATGCTAAAAATAATTTAAGGAATGGAAATAATTAAAAAAAGATGCAAAGAAAATATGTTAATAAAATATATAAAGAAAATAAGAAGATTTACTTACGTAAAACATGTTTCCGTTGTAATTCACGGTATAGGTGTAAATTAGAAAAGTGCTTTCATTTTATTCTTAGGTAGCTAAGATATGTATTTTGTTTCCATTTAGATACGAAAAAATCCGATTTATAAACACAACTGTTATGTACAGCTGAAACAACTCAAGCGTAAAAATAGAACAGTGATATACTACGTTACATTCATCTTTCTTTGTTTGTACCTTAACATCTTATAAAACGATTTTAAAATTGCAAATCAGTTTTATAAAAATATTAACAAGCTTCACACAAAAAAAAAATATTCAGTTGAATGATAAAAAAAGAATACATATATGTTAAAAAGTTTATAAATTTAAAAAATTAAAAAAAAAAAAGGAAATCATTAAACATGGATAATTTGACATATTTAAAATTGATAACGATAGATGTTTTTTTGTATACATGTATATATATAAACAGTATACATGCTTATACGTTTCAATTGAAACACATGAAGAAATAAAAGCGTTTCACATTTCAATTCAGTTTTGTTCCGCTTCAATTGATATGTGTTTATATTACCAATGTTACGAATACGCAACATCTATAAAGTTACAGTGAAAAAAGAGAAATCAATTTTTGTACTTTTTCAAAATGGTAAATGGGTTAATTTGGATGGACCAATAGGTTTTACAAATTTGTAAAAAGTCCTTTAAAAAATTTTCTAGGATTTTACATAAAGAAGGTATTTTATATAAAATAACTAGAACATTTGTTATGTCAATTAATATTTTATCTCCAATGTTTTTTTTTATATTAGCTTTAATTTTTTCATTAAATTCACAATTAAAATAATTCAAAATTAATTTATCAATTTCTGATTTTTCTGAAAATTCGTTCTCTGTCAATTTCGCCGCAATTTGTTTGTATTTTTTATACTCCTTAAAAATGTTTATTCGCAATTTAAATCGGTTTGCAACGTCGTGAAAAATGTAACTGAATAAGTTGGAAGTGTCTTCTTCAAAGAGATATAATGAGAGAACCTAAAGAAAAAAAGGAAAATCATTTTTTATGTTTTGTAAAAATACAGTAGTTGTATTGGTAGATGCAATGGTAGTTGTATGGGCAGTTACATTGGTAACTGTATGGGTAGTTACATTGGTAATTGTATGGGTAGTTGCATTGGTAAATGTATGGGCAGTTGCATTGGTATTTGTAGTTGTAATTGCATTGGTAGTCGTATTAGTAGTTGCCATAATAGCTGTCATGAGTTTACAACAAAACATAATAGGTGATACATTTTTGTGGAATAAAAAGGGTAGGTTTATATAAATTATAAAAAAGATAAAGGAAGAAACATATATAAAAAACATTTATTACTTTGTAAGTGGAAATTAACTGAATCCCAAAGGGTAAAATATCACATTCATATTTCTTCGAATTTTTCATTTCATTGTTCTTTATATTTTCCGATGAAAGCCAAAGGTTAGCATAATCATCAAAACGCGTTGCCAATATATCAACAATTTTTTCTATTAATTTTTTTTTTAATATTTGCATTTTATTTAATACTTGTTTTAATTTATCATTATATATGTTTTCTTCATTTAGGGATAATTCAAAATGAATGGGTAAAATTTCATTATAAAAACAATTTCGTTTAAACGGTTTTCTGCATCGAAGTATAAGCTTCTTAATAGAACGCATGTCTATATGTACTTGTGATCGACTTTGTTTTTGTTTTGACTCTTCTATATTTTTTCCTTTATGTTGATCGTTCATTTTTTTTTTGACATTCACATAATCTTTTATAACATTATCATTACTACTTTTTTCTTTGTTATCAGGATTTGTTTCTTTTTTGTTGTTTTCATAATACAGATCTTTTTGTTTCCTATTTGAATCTGCAGAACATCCTATTTTTTCCGTGTTCATTTGTTGGTTCTGCTTTACATCATTTCCGTTGTTTTCCTTTTCTCTTTTCGTTTCACCCTTATTGTATTTTGTCTCACTAGAAGTATCTGAATTGTCAGTTTGTTTTTTGTCCATGTGTGCAAACTTTTTATTTTTATGTTTTTCCTTATCAGTATTATTGTCATCCTGTTTTATTTTCATTTTTTGAAAACTTCGTTCGGACAGTTCCATGGATGCTTCACTTGGATCTGAACAAAGTTTATCATCATGTTTTAGTTGATTCGTATTACTTCTCTCTAATTCTACTGTATTATAAGTAGAACGACTTTGTTTTTGTTTTGGGTTTTGTTCTTGATTTTTTTTTAGATTTTGTCTATGACACTGTTGTTTTTTATGATTTTTATTTTTGGCATGATTATGGTTTTGCCCTTGTCCTTGTCTTTGCTTTTGCTTGTGTCTTTTTTGTGTTCTTTTGTTTTTCTCTATAATGGCAATTTCTTGTAATTTTTCAAAAATAGCATACATATAATTAAAAATGATGAGAAAGAAATCTACTGTGTTGATCGTCAATGACAACAATTTTATCGTTATACTTTTAATAGAAACATTCGTTACAATGTCTCCTTTTATTATTAAACGATAAATATGTTGAAAATAGTTTTCAAATGATGACATGATTTTATCAATTATGTCGTCTGATATAAAAGGAAGTGCAAAAAGAAAATTCATGTAATGAACCAGTATAGATAAAAAGGTCAAATTACTATTAGTCATATAATATGATTTTTTGTTTATTGAAATGAAATTTACATGTTTATTATTGATTCCAAAATGCAGTTTCATTTGGTCATTTATTTCATTAGGGATATCCACAATATCCCATTTTTCAACTCCAAATAATTTATCTATTTGTACTTTTTTAAATTCGTAAAAATTTTGTATCGACAATAATGCTTGTTGTTTAAAATAAGTAAACAAAATATGTTTCTTTACTTTTCCCACAGGTATATATATTAGCTTTATTTCTCTCGTTAAATGTTCTTTTAGTTTTTCCGTATTTTGAGGAAGACATTTAATTCTCCATTTTATAAAAAGGCTTTTTTCCGTTAATCTATTTATATGTTCATCTATAGATTCGTTTTTTTTTTCAGAGACTTTATAATTTTTATTACAGCCGTTCGTTTTTTCAAAGTTTTTATATTTCATGTTTTCATTTTCATTTTCATTTTCATTACTTTTATGAATCATATTTTTCGATTGCAGAAATTGGTTTTCATACTTTATGCGTACCTTTATACAAGATCTATAAAAATAAAAAATTGATCGGGTAATTTTTAACTGTTCCCTTTGAAATTTTATTTTTACAAATAACTGTTTTTCAATATATCCTTCTGTTCCTCGTTTTCTCTTGAGAAATTTAAGATACATTCTATTTTCTTTTTCATCAACATTTGCGTTATTCTCCTTTATTTCCATTTTTTTCTCTTTCTTGTATATTTTGTATTTCTTAATTTTCTCGTTTGTCTCACTACTCTGGTTTATTTCATTTTTTTCATTTTTCTGATCTTTCTCATGTCTTTGTTCTTTTTTTTTTGCTTTCATCATTATGTTTCTTATGTAAAAATATTTGTAATAGGTATAAAAGAATAACTGCAAATAACAATTAGACAAGTTTTTTTTCTTTTCAACAAGAAAAAATATAATATCAATGGAGTTCCATATAAAGCATATAACTTGATTGATGCTAAGATGGATTGTGGTTTTTTTTCTTTCTTCAAATAAAATTGCAACATAATGTAAAAAGGTATTTAACAAATTAAGAAATATATTTATGAATATATAAAAAAATTTATAAAACAGAAACTTCGTTTTTTGTATTATATTTTTTTTTTTAAATAGAGCAGCTTGGAAGAAGGATGGATGTAAATATGCTTTTATGTTTTTCATGAATTCTTTGTCAAAGGATATAAAAAGTGTTTTAAATATTAAAAAAGATATCCACCTTTTCATTCTATAATATGTAGCTTTTATTTTTATAAAGAAACTTTTTAAAAATTTAATAAAATATGATAATGGAAAAAAACTTACATATTTAAATATATTTTTCATAATTGATCTACTTGTATAATTCAGCATAGATTTCTTTTTACACTTTTCAATTAGTTCATCACTGTAAGAACGCAAAGGTCTCTCTTCATTATCTTTTTTTGTTCTTTCTACTTTTGTTTTTTCTACTTTTGTTCTTTCTACTGTTGTTCTTTCTACTGTTGTTCTTGTTTTTGTTTTTGTTTCCGTTTCTTTTTTTATTTCTTTTTCTTTTGTTTGTGTCTCATTCGTTTGTTTCGATAGCTCCAATTTTCGAACGTTAATATTTCCATACTCTTTGTTTTCTTCTTTGAAACTCCATGAAAGACCACTAATATTAACAGTTCTATTTTTTAATTCTTGTCGTGTTTTATTTTCCGTTGTTTTATCATCTGTACCTGTTTTCATTTTTGTTTTTATAATATTATCTTTTTCTATATTGTTAATTTCATGATCTTCAAATTCTATTTGCATTCTTGGTAGATTGTTTATATCACAGGTTGTATCATTTTGTAAAAGTATAATATACTCGTTTAATGTTGTGTAGAATAACTCATTTGTAAATTGGTTTATATAATTTTTATTTAGACAGAAATAATTTAAATGATTAAACAATTCATCAAATAATAATAGAGGGAACAAAAGTTCGTTTAACATATGAAGTTCATTTTTTTTTTGTACTTTTTTTTTTTTTTCTTACATTTAATATATTCTGTAAAAAAATAATTTTTTTTCTTTTTTCTTTTGTTTCCTTTCTTATTCAATTGAAATCCATTCCAGTATGGTATGTATTTTACGAACTTTATTTTTTTATTGTAGATACAACCACAATTATAATAGTAATAATAATAATAATGACTGTAGTAATAATACATATACAAAAATATATTGTTAACTCGTTTGTGTGTTCTCACAAATGTGAACATATCTTTCGTAATATCACACTGTTGGTTACTTGTTTTTCCTTTCCCGTTTTTTAATGCTTCACTTGTAAGACATATACAAAAATTATTTTGTTTAGATATTATAGAATGTGATATATAATTGTTTTTTTCGTTCTCCTCTTTTTCTTTTTCATTTTCTTCCTCTATCTGCTCCTTTCTGTTCTTTTGTTCCTTTTTCTTTTTTTCCTTTTTCTTCTTGTTCCATTTGCTACCAACTTCTTTAGATTTATAAAAAATAAAACGTACTGAATAATAAGAAAATGGGAAAATAAATTTTCTGGAAATCACTTTTTTTAAGTATCCCCAATTAAAGTTAGATGCATAATTTATAAAAAAATTATACCTTATTTTTTTTTTATTAGTAGAATAAAACTTTACTATCTGATTTACAAAATATAAAGAAGCATAAAGATTCTTGTTATTCTGAATGTTCCATTTTAAATGTTGTACTAGATTCTGAAAATGCAAAAACGCTTGTAAAATAGAAAATATTTTTTGATATTTTCTTCTCAATTCATTCGATCCATATAGTTCTTTCATTTCCTTTACCGCCTCTTTTAATTTTTCTAAATTTTCTTTTACATTTTGTACTTCACTATGTAAATTCTCTATTTCATTTTTCACATCTTTAAGAATTATAGTTATGTTGAAGTAATCTTTTATTTTATCGGAAATCTGAGCACTCATAAAACTCTCAATTCGGTCCAAATCATTACTCAACTGAAAAGCAGAAGAGAAAGAAAAAAAAATATAAGAAAAGGAAATATAAAAAATGGGAATATAAGAAATGGAAAAGTATAATAAGAGAAGAAAAGAGATGATAAGAAAAGAAAAATTGTGAAAAAGGGAACAATAGTTAAATAGTTACACTATATTAAAATCTAAAAATAAAACAAAAAATGTTTCCATTTTTAAAATATATATACATATGTGTATGTATTTTTTTGGTTATCTCTTTTTTGTACCTGTTCTTGCAAAGATATCAAGTTCGATATATTACATTCGACATTTCCTTCATCGAAAAAGACATTGTAATCTACTTTTGAATATTTGTTTAATTTATCAAAATTTATTTCTTCCTCTTTTCTTTCTTTTAAAGAAGTTAATTCTTCTACTGAAATATACTTGTAAGGGTTTTGTAATATTTTCTCAAAAGTGTTTAAATCATTTTCAATACCTACATTATCATTTACATCTTTCAAAATATTTATCTAAAAAAAAAAATTAAGAAAATATGAACTTTTGGAATGTATTACACGTTTGTATATATCATATATATATATATATATATATATATATATATATATATATATATTATGCTCCCTTTTGTTTAATTTTTCTTTTTTATCATTTTATCATTTTATCGTTTTATCATTTTATCGTTTTATCGTTTTATCATTTTATCCTTTCTTCATTTTATTACTTTTCTATTTTATTACTTTTCCATTTTGTACTTTTCAAAAGCAGCAACTGAAGTATTACCTTCGTGATGTAGCTTATATAACTATCAAAATCCCTTACATTGATATTTGCTAAATCTGGTATAAAAGATTTGCTTCGTTTGTGTTTTGAAATATTCTCTTTCTTTGTATGAATCCATTTATATTCTTTTTCATTTCCCTTTTTTTCCTTCCATTTATTTATTTCAGCTACATCCGTAATGTGAACTAAGTTATTATTATTATTTATACACACCTTATATGTATATTCATCATTGTCGATAATACTATTTTCCATATTTATTTATTAACCTCATATTTTAATTTTACCATCCATGCTTATATGTTATATATTTATTTATTTGTTTATTTATTTGTAGGTTTATTTATTTGTTTGTATACCCGTATATGAGTATACGTGTTTATCATTATAACTGTTTTATTAGTTCTTTATTTTTAGGTCTCTTCCTTTTATTTCTTTTTTTTTTTTTTTTTTTTTTCTTATTCTTTTCCTTAGCGTTATTATATTCTTTATTTTTAATTCTACAATTATACAATGCTACAATTGTACAATTGTACAATTATACAACTCTGCAACTGCAACTATACAGCCCTTAATCGTCAACTGATAAAACCAAAGTCGTTTACAATTCTGCATGATTACGACTTATGCTCTTTCCATATTAATTTATATATTTTTTTTTTAGTTTTTTTTTTTTTTTCTTATGTTTTGTATTCTTTCCTTTTGTTCCTATTTCAACAAGTTAAAATTAATATAAATATTAAAATATTAAAATATAATAAGATTAATAAAAAAAAAATCTATATATAAGTTGAAATACGTAACTATTTCTTCTTATCAACACTTTGAAAACAATAGTAAGATAAATCCATCCAGAAACCAAAATCTACCAATATATATATTTATACACAAAAAAAGATTTATAGAATACTTCTACCTTTCCTTTTATAAATAAGTGTGTTATACTTTTTCTGTATATCTGAATGTATATCTGAATATATATCTAAATTATATATAAATGAATGTATCAGAAAATCTACTGATTTGTTTTCGAAAAGATAAAGAAGGGAATGTAAAATGTTAACGACACAATAAGAACAAAATACATTAAGATAAGATAAAGGAAGAATTATATCCACACAAATTGTAACATATTTCTTTTTTTTTTTTTTTAGTGTGTGTTTGCATTTAACGTTATCAGACATAAGTTTAAAGCATAATTTCAAAAAAAGAATTATTGTAAAAAATATAGTAAACAAAAAAAGAATATCATTTTTATATTTACATATAAAAAAGGACAAGGAAGATGAAATGGGAAGAAGTAAAAGTTGGTTTGAATAATTGAACGCATCCTTATGTATATGTCTGAAATTTTTATCACATGGTGATGAAACTGTGCTGAATGTATTTCACTTTGTTAAATATATTTTAATACACTTTACACAATCCTGTTACTTCCTGCTTCCGATCATACTTTTATTTTTTATAAAATATGAAAAAAAAAATTTAATTTCTATAAAAAGATATTTTTAATGTCATTAAATAAGGAAAAAAAAAACGTTTTCACAATTCGATCAAAAAATTGTCCATTTTTTTTAAAAATCGTTTTACAGAAAATCTGACAGTTTTTCTATTTTTTTTTTTTTTTTTAGTTCCGTTTGATTTTTTTTTTCTCTTTTATTTAAATAACAATTCATTTTCTAAACTTTTTTTTTGTCCCAAAAAAAATCCAGGAGAAAAATATAATGCTACGAAAAACGCATATATGAAACACATAGATTTATCATTTTTTTTTTTTTTTAAATGTTGTTTATTGTTATGAATAAAACATCTGAAACTGTTATGTGTTTTTTTTTTTTTTTTTTTTTTGTGTACAAATTATTAATTATTTAGTCTTGTTTTGCCTATTTTTTGTTTAGACATTTTGTTATAAATGTTCATGAATGTTTTTCAAAATACTTTTAAATGTTTTTTATGTAAAATGTGTCTAATTTTTGTTGTTCCAATTTTTAGACATTTTTAAATTTGTTTTCACATTGTTCCGTCAATTTTTCTTTTTCATATTGTGTTGTCTACTCTTGTCAATATAGTTTTGTTGAGATAAAACAATTCATTTATTTTATACAGTGTTTAATTAATGTTTTTATAAATATTTTAATTTTTTAAGGTATATTTGTTTTTTTTTCTACACCTTTTCTACATTTTTTTCTAAATTTTTTCTAAATGATATAACAGAAGTATATAATATATAGATAGATAAAATAAAAACCCGTTTTACATATGGTGCATCATTTTTAAAACATCATAATAAAGAAAAAGAAAAAATCAGAGGAAAATATAAAAAGAAAAGAAAAAAAAAAACATCATGAAGAAAACATTTTTATGGTAAACTTTTATAATCAGTTCAAGTAGAAAGGTTGGTTTTGCTAATTTAACAAATACACAACCAATAATTAGAAAGACAGTGCAAACATTATGTAAAAAAAAAAAAAAAAAAACGAAGAAAAGTAAAAAAAAAAAAATATATATATATTGAGAGAACAGTTGTAATTTGTTCAGAAAAAAACGTTGCGATCAAAAACATTTATGAAACATCTGCAAATGCAACAAATGTTCTAAAAACAATTTTAAAAAAAAAAAAAAAAAGGAAAGAAAAAAGAAATGATACCATGGGACCGTGTAAAAAGATACCCAAGAATGCTGAAAACGCCAATGATCAGCAAATTTTAAAAGTTCTTGTTGAATCTACTGAAAGTCTTTATAAGAACTTCGGAGAATTACAGCAATATTTAACAAACGCAAATAAAAATGAGGAGTTGTACAATTTTTACACCAACTATTTGACGGACGTCAGAAATCCAATCATTTCTCGCATCACGGCATTGAAAGTATGTGCATTCATATATACAGAATGAAATAAGATACATTTGTGTAATTGTGAAAATACAGATTTTTGTAAAAAAGAAAAATGATACATATAATATAAATATAAATATATATATATATATACGTGTTTATAGTTGTTTATGTAAGGATATAGGAATATATGTGTATATGCTTTTAATACAAATGTGTTTATGAAAAAAAAACTTAAGAGAACATAATTTATTTGTTTCATTTAAGAATTATCTGAATTCTTTGAGTGCTTAAAAATAATACACGTTTGTGATTAGTTCTTAAATATTGTAATTAAAGAAAAAAAAGGAAGAATATGATAATGTATAAAGATCTTAAAATAGAAAAGAGAAACATATGATAATAAGCTGGATATATATTATTATTATTTTGATTTCTTGATAAATA
>LSRZ01000260.1:9018-21861 GCA_001625125.1 Haemoproteus tartakovskyi | reverse complement strand
CGTTAAGTGTTACATTTTAGTGGGGTTAACTTGAAAATACTCGTTAACTGTACAAACTTTATAGAATATGTTAAAAAGATATCATTTTCCTTCCGCATTCTTTCTTCTTTTTCTTTCTTGGTAATTCGTGCTTGATGTTAAGAAGCAGCTACAATTAATTCAATTATATTCTAATCAAAACTTTATAATATTATACATGCTTGATATATCATTTTATAAAAACTATTAGTCAGTGTACATAATACATATTATTTGGATGACATCCTAATTCTAATATGTTTCACATAAAATTCCTTTTAGAAAAAAGGTTTATTCTAACACTAGCTAAAAGAATCTTTGAAACTTTTAGTCTTTACTATTGTAAGTATCTCTTATAAAAATTAATTCTGTTTATATTAATCATTCGTAAGTTTACATGAAACATGGGATGGAAATGTAATCCTTATTTTCGTAGATCTGTTAAAAAATCTATTTTAGTAGAAAGTCCTTATTTACTAGATATAATAGGACCTTTGTTTAAAAATTTAAAGGTCTGTTGTTAGAAATAGCCTTGGCTGAGATTTACAAAATGTGTATTTATCATTTCCCCCTAAGTGTTTAAGATTGTAATTTTCATTTTTGTTACCTCCACACAATAAATAATGTTTGTACGTAGACATGATGGTTTATAAAATTTCCGTAACATAATATATGTTGGCTGTTATACACTGGTTCGAATTAATTAGAACCCTAAAACATACCTTAAGTATATTCAACTGAAATATATTAATTTTAATAAAATTTGATTTATTCCTATTTAACTTTAGTATTATGACTATATTCTCTAATTCAGATGCATAATAGATTCTTTTAACCATTTCTATTTATTGAACCTTGTTAAAAGTCTCTCTTTCTCTAGCTCTTAATGTATTACTAAATTTTTAATATCTGCTCCCATATTATTTTGCTATTTGCATTGAGATTGGGAACAATAGATCTTATTTTTGCATGCTTTTAAGGGCTGCATTTGATTCAAAGTTTGGTATCTGAGTAAAACCTGTACAAAAAAAAATGAATTGTGCAGATACGTATGCTAATTAGATATACATGAAAAAGATCATGTCAATTTTTACTATTTCCACATAAAATCAATTTAATTTTTTAACTATTCTTTCGATAGGAATTTAATTACTCATTCCTATGAATATTTAAACGTTTTTCAAAGCGGAAACCTATAAGATTTTGTCGAACGTTTTTTTTTTTTTTTCCCTATTAATTCCTCTCTTAAAAAAAATATAGAAACTTTTATTTGTTTTATGCACGCATATATACGAATTTTATTTATATGGAAAAGTCACACACACAAATATATATGTATATATGGAACATTTATTTTTTTTTTTTTTTTTTTTTAGCGCGAAATGCACATTTTTCCTTAAGATGCCCTCTTCTTAAGGCTTACATTTCTATTAGGCTATTTTGATAGCTCAATAGCTTAACAAGAAATTAATTTGTTGTTTTTACAACATAAAATAATGAACAAAAGTCTGGAAGAATTTCCTTTAAAATACCATTAAAATTCCTTTAAAATACCTGTAAAATACCTTTAAAATACCTTTAAAATACCATTAAAATACCTTTAAAATATCTTTAAAATACCTTTAAAATATCTTTAAAATACCTTTAAAATATCTTTAAAATACCATTAAACTACCTTTAAAATACCATTAAAATACCATTAGAATATCTTTAAAATACCATTTTATGTTTTTACAAATATTATTTTTCATTTACTTCACTAACTCAACTTTTGCGTTTTTTTTCTTTAGCACAATAAATTTAAATACTTTGGATTGAAATCGTTGAGAAAAACTGCAATTAAAACTTAAAATGAGAAAGAAGTCGCATTCATCGAGGAATTGAATCCAGGTAACATTATAAGTTAAATTATCAGTAACATGCCAATTTCTGTTCGATTTTCTTTTCAGTTTTTTAGAAATAAAAATTTTAATCAGTATGATACTTCAAGTGAAGAAAATCTTTTATAAAGAGTTGAAGATAAAACGTACTCAGTGAAACAGTTATAAGGCTCAGCAATAAGTGCTAGATATAGTTATCATCACAGGAATTCAGAATTAACTGTGATTAGTGTGGTGTGAGTTTTCATTTGATCCAATCAACAAAAACTGTGTTTCGTGTGGTGTCAGTTACCAGTTGGTCCGATTAACAAAAAGTGTGATTTGTTTGGCGTGAGTTTTCATTTAATCCAACCAACAAAAATTGTGTTTCGTGTGGTGTCAGTTACCAGTTGGTCCGATTAACAAAAACTGTGATTTGTTTGGCGTGAGTTTTCATTTAATCCAACCAACAAAAATTGTGTTTCGTGTGGTGTCAGTTCCCAGTTGGTCCGATTAACAAAGAGTGTGATTTGTGTGGCATGAGCTACCATTTGAAGGAATTCAATGAAAGCTATTGTAAGCTTGAAAGGAAATTAAAATTTAATCTGGTGAACCATTTTATAGGAACCAGCAACAAGTTACTTTACGAAAAAGTGATAATGGCATTTCGATAGACCATTAGGCTATTTCGATAGCCCAACAAAACAATATTCTAATTTATGAATATAAGTTTGAGTTTTTTTTTTTTAAATAAAACTACCGACATTATTATTTGAGTAAAAATATCGTACAGAAAATTGTAATGAATTAAACATATGCACTATATGTGGGCTATCAAAATAGCCTAATATAAATATAAGCTTTAAAAGAGGGCATAATGAGAAAAATGTACATTTCGAGATAAATGTGCTTTCTAAAAAAAAAAAATGTTTAATGTTGTATATACATATTTATATGTGGATGTGACTTTTTCATTTAAATGAAAATTTGTATGTGTGCATAAAGAAAAAAAAATTTATATTGTTTTTAAAAAAAAAGGGATTTAATAGGTAAGAGAGGAGAGAAAAATGGACAAAATTTTTTATGTTTCCTCTAAGAAAATTGTTTAGATATTCAGAAGCATGAGTAATTAAATTTCAATCGAAAGAATATTTAAAAGATATGGTGTGTTACATATATGAAAAGTTTTTATCTTTTTTTGGTCTTTTTATATATATTTCAGTGCTATGTGTATGTGTATGTATATGTACATCCTTACATTTTTTGTAAGGGTCTTACTAACATTTCATATTTTGAACCTACGTAGACGTTAAAAGCATATGAAATAAGATTTATTGTTCCCAATATTAAGGCAACTGAAAAGTAAGGAATAAGACCTTATATATTTACTAATATGTTAAGAGCTAAGGGAAAAGACTCTTAATGGGGTTACAATAAATAGGATTGGTTAAAATGATATAGTAAACAATTGAAATAAATAGTTGGTATTTAAAACTAAATTTAAGTAATAATAATAAGAATATTTTCTTAGAAATTAATATTTTATAGTTTTGATTATTTAAAATATATATATATATATATATATATATTGGGGATTTCATGAAAAAAGAACCAGTGTAAAACCGCCAACATAAAGTGAGTTGAGTTAAGTTAAGTTATGTTAAGTTAGGTTATGTTAAGTTATGTTAAGTTCTGTTAAGTTATGTTAAGTTTTGTTAAGTTATGTTAAGTTATGTTAAGTTATGTTAAGGTGATTTTATAAACCAATATAACACTTCTTAAATAATTATAAAAATTTGTGCATGAAACAATTAAAACGCAAATTAAAATAAAAATACGCATATATAAAATAAAATATTCATATACCATTTTCGACATAATATAAAATATGCCATGGTACATTAGGTGGTAGTTAGTAGATCACTAATTATGATTAGAAGAGGATAGCGTTTTGCATGATTTTGAAGGTTTTTCAGACTAAATTTATAGATGTAATAGAGAACGACATTTCATATAATTTTTAAAATTATTAAATATTCAGATAAAAAAAGGTATTTTCGATTTTTACGAAATATGTACACATTGTTTATAATATTTATTGTGTCGTATATATCATAAATATAAACTATGAAACGAGATTGATATTTTTTTTTTATTAATTGACCTTTTTCTACGAATTTTTTGCTGTTTGATTAAATGTAATGTTATAACTGTATATTTTTTACACCATATAATTTTTTTTTTTCTTTAATCGTAAATATAAAAATAATGTTTCATATTTCAACCTCATATGTTCTCTTACATAAAAGAAGTCGGTATCAACCAAAAAAATTATTACATTTTGAATGCTTATATATTTCATTTACTTCTGTGAATATAACTCACTAATAAAAAAAATTCCTGGCGTAATAAAAATGAAAAATCAGTAAGGAAAACAAAAAGGGATATAAAGATTTGCAAGTAAATAAAAAAAACACGATTTTTACCAATTTTCATTTTTTGTTAAAAAATATATTGGTTGATACAGAATGGCAGAAACACAAAGTGTCAACAGTGCAGAAGAGTTATTAACAGGGACTACAACACAAGCCTACACAAGTCCGACGACGAATGTCAAGAAAAAGAAAAAAAAATCGGACCAAAAAAAAAAAAGAAATTCTACAACTACTACTGAAACTCCTGCACATTTAGGTGAGACAAACCCATTAAATAATAAAAACATAAGAAACGTAAATGATACAGAGTTGTTCTTAAATACGAAACATTTTAAATTATATACATGTGGTACTTTATAGTCAGACAATTCAAAACATGTGAGTGACGGCATTCATACAAAAGGTCATTCAACTTCGAATCATTTTAATTAAAACATAATCGTATATGCTTTACACCACACCATTCCCCTTACTATGACAGAAACTAATAAAACATCATTTTCAAGGAGAGGGATCGATCACAAATTACCTACATCTGCTACATTAACTACTAAAACACCTCTATGCGAACATCAAAATAGCACACAGCCACTTAACTGCAGTGATCTTTCTCCGCATTTCCAAGACAAATGTGAAATAGATGAATTATTTCGTCAAGAATTTTGTCTATCCAAGCTGAAGATGCACCATAAAACGGATGTTACAAGTATTCTGAGTGTAAAAACGTTAACTTGCAGATTTTGTGATGATTATAATCCGATCAGTAGAACATGTTATCGTACGTTAACAGGACATTGTCAGTTTCAAATAGAAGAAGAAAACAGTAATATAAATGATAAATTTGAAAACTGGAAAGATATATGCGTCTGTAACACTAAATACCACTTAAGTCACAGACAAAAAAAAGTATCTCGATATCAATCAAATTGCTATGCCAACATCCATTGCATATGTCAAACTGAAGATCACATGCACAAAACGATAAGATCCAATGATGATGGCACTATAAACAACCAACGACTATCTTCAAAATTAAATTTTAAAGACACCTTCTACAGGGTTACTTGCAGTTCATCAAATATTACAGAAGGATTCATAGACGCGCAGTGTATACCTGTTTTGAAACAATTTGATTTTGAAAAAAACATTGATTGTACAAAGTTCAGAGTTCCGGATTCATACAGACAAACCTTGGAAGCAACAGATATTACAGCACGCTCTCTAAGTGTAGTTACATTTTTATTAGTAATTGGGTATTTAATTATATTATTCTGCCCCAAATTTTTAAACATACGGGTAAAACAATATTTTTTTTGTTCAACATATATTGCGTTGTTTCCATAAATGAATTATGATTTATATTCCTTTTTTTTGGTGTGTGAAAAAAAACAAAAAATCAGATACACTTCTAAATAACACATATATTTATCATTTTAAAAACATTCGTTTTACAGAAAAATAAGAGAAGGGAGAAACAGACTAAGATCAAAAAATTGTTCACTGGTATCGAAAAAAATACAACATTGTTTTTTTTATATATTGTTGTGTTATGTATTTTTATAAAATAAATAATCATTGTTTCATAATTCAACAAATTCTGAAATTAAAATAGAAAACCTCTTTTTTATTTTTCCCATTATTTGTAGTAGACACTCAGAAAAGTAGACGCAGAGATTACGGTAGGCGTCATGAAGAACTAGAAACAATTGTAGATATGGAATTAGAAGAAATGTCAAATCAAGAAAAAGAAAACAAAATCAAAGAAGTTCGTGCTGAGCCAGATATTTGTAATGATGTAAATGTTGATGAGGGGTTACCATTAGTTAATTTAACATTTTCAAAGAAAAAACATTAAAAATTTCATGATGAGTTATTAAATATAACCCTAATGCATTTTTTATCAATAAAAGTGTGTGTATAGCAAAAAATGTACATAGAAAAAAAAAAAAAAAAAATTAAAGAAAAATTGTGAAAACAGTTTTGAAGAAACTAGACTACAGGAGTTCAACATGAATTTGAATTTTTTTAATATAAAAAGTAATTTCATCCTGAATAATTTACATTCCATGAATTCTGTATTTTGTATTCTGTATTCTGTATTCTGTATTCTGTAAAATGTGTTTTTTTCTTACATGAAATATTTTTCATTACGTGAAGTGTTTGTTTTTCATTACATGAAATGTTTTTCATTACGTGAAATGTTTGTTTTTCATCTGGATAAAACTTTCATTAAAATCTCAACAATATTGTAGTCAGAAAAAAAAAAGGACCACTTTTTTCTATATTCTAAGCATAAGAGGTAACAGGAAAAAAGATCTTAGAGAAGACAGGATAAATCGTGGTCCAGTAAGAAGACTCCTTATTAACGTTTAACAACTATTATTAAGAGAGAATTATATGCATTTATTTGTATAATGTTGTTATGATTTTTATTTTTTTTCTTTTAATAAAAAATTTTAATTTCATCAAAAACATTTCAAATATTTTTCATTTTCTAACATTAGAATCTATGACACGATTCAAAACGAACCAGTGTAGCATACTTTGTATACAATCATTTAAAGTGGTTTTGGCAAACCACATGAAAATATATTTTTACGCTTCCGTTGCGATGCAGAAAATATTTTTAATAAAGTACAAATATTTTAGACATTTGCAAAAAAAAAAACAAACTAAAATGGTAGTTCGTTAATTAAAAATTAATTAATTTTTTTTTATCATATATGCTTATTATTTCAGATGCTTGAAAAGGTTTACTCTTAATTGGTTTATCAAATTGATCTTGACTTAGACTATACCATATGTTTTACACTGATTCGACTGAAATTGAGTTTCTGGAGTTTATTGTGATAGGATCACAACAGATGGGAATATTTTCGTTTAAGTTGAAAATTTATCAAAAAAAATAAAAAATAAAAAAAAAAAGAACAAAAATGAGCACTGATTCATTAGATATTATAATGCTTACATTACCCTTTTGTAATTGAGAAACACGCACTCACTAATGCATAATACTTTACAGAACATAAACACATTACTAAAAAATAGGAAAAAAAATATTATGAAATGAAATTCATTTCATAAATGTAAACGCACTTAATCTAGAAAACTAATTATATAATGTGTAACTGATTTATATTTTTGTTTAACTTTTCTTTTCTTTTTGTTTTCAAACAATTATTCACAGCTCGACATGAAACATTTCTTAACATAAAAACATATTGTGTTCTCTGTAAAATGTTAATAAAAATAATATACTTTTCAAATTTTTTTATGCACACACATTTATTTTTATTATATTTTTTTTTTTTTTTTTATGATGCACATTTCCTTTTGCTGTACATTCATTCTTATGCGTATAAACAGTTTATATTTTATAAACGTTTTTCAACGATGTATATATACTTTTTTTTTAATAAATATATTTTTTATAATGTATCTATACTTTATTAGAGAAAATCACATTAGCGGTATTTTGATAATCTATATATTATTACATTTTTGACTTACATCTGTTATTTGTTATAATATCTTAATTAAATATCTGAAATAAATATCTGAAGTAAATATTTATATGAATTAAATATTTAAATGAAATAAATATCTAAATGAAGTAAATATTTATATGAATTAAATATCTAAATGAAATAAATATCTAAATGAAGTAAATATCTAAATGAAGTAAATATCTATCTCAATTAAATATCTATCTCAAGTAAAAATATGTTTAACATTACGTTACAATCGAATACACATATATACATCGATGTCATTAAATATTCATATTCAAATTTCTAATGACATATGGCAAAAATTCTTATTTTTAATTATTTGATACAATATTAACATAAAGAAGAATGGATAAAAATCCTTAGGTGTCACTATCTTAACACAAAGTTATCGAGCATCTTTCTATCACAAATTTGAATTAGTTACTTGAATGGAAGAACTTTTTTAATCTTAAGAAATTCTTTCAATGAGTTGAAAAATATTTGTATGGATAATAATTTTCGAAATAGACACATGTATTTTTTGTCTCGAAAAATGATGATACCTCAAAATGATGAATCTGTGAAATGTCCCTTAATACTATATAATATATTTGAAAAGGATGCCTGAGATAATTCATAAATATTATATGTATACATGCATTTTTATCATAATTAACTAAAAAATGTTTTGTCCTTAAATATTCATAGTTATGTTTGAAGTGTTTCATATACACATATATGTATACATATATATAATATGATTTCCTTATAATTTCATGGTAGATTTTATTGCTATTCTTGTATTATAAATAAAAGCTTTGTTTTTTTCGATGTATTTTTTAAATATAAATACTACATATCTTATGTTCCAATAAAATGGATTGTGTTCATAAGTTGTTACAATTGTTTGGAGTTGAAAAAACATAATTTTTTTTTTTTATGAATTTCGGAAGCTTATAAAACCATTTTCGATAAATGAAATTTGTTAATGTCAAATAAAAAACTTTAACAGTTGAAAACTTAATGTTAAATCATTAAGTTGAATACAGTATGTTTTCATAAATTTTTCGTAAAATTTTCAATTCATCAAACAAACAACATTCAATTCATAACATTTTGCTTATTTCTTGTCTGTGCTTTCTCGTTAGTATGAATTCTGGATAAACTCATATTCAATTTAACATAAAATGCTTAATTTGAAAATTTTTGTAATTTCCTTTTCTTTTATTGTAGATGGTTGTTGTTTAAGCATTAAAGAACCTGATCGTTCTGAATAAATTTATTTTGTTTGAACGTTATTTTTTGATATTTTTTTAAAAAACTATTTACCGCCTACGTTTTTACTTATTATTTATAAGTTAATTAATCGTATGTACTTGTCTTTTATGGAATTATACATTTCTGCTGTGACGTGGCTGATAGATTTTCATAAGCTTGTTTTTCTGTTGGTATTTTTATTTTGCTTGTCATGCCATTTATTGACATCTTTTTTTTTAAAAGATACATTGAATTATTTTTGAATTTAATTTTTTTGTAATTTCATATTAATTTACATAACAATTTATTTTTTAACAGTTGATCTATTAAAATACGTTTTCATCTTTTTCGCAAGATAAATTTATGCTGGACTCAATGTCAAAGTTCCCCAAACTAAAATTTATTATATATTCGCTGTTAAATATTTTTAAATATGATAATTCGTTGTTGGTCCCCAAACTAAAATTTATTATATATTCGCTGTTAAATATTTTTAAATGTGATAATTCGTTGTTTTCGTATCAAATGTTTATTTTTTAAACGTATAATTAACTTTTACTTAATACGAATTTTTTCAAAAAGTTTTAATTTAAACAGTTGTAGTTGAGTTGAAATTAAACAAAAGTTAATTTGCATAAACGAAAAATATATATATATATATATAAATAAAATGTTTTTAATATAAAACTTTTTAAGACTGTTGTTCATCATTTTATGTTTAAAAATATAAAATTACTTCATTTTGTTCAGTTCCTCACAGCTGGAAAATAATAGCTGATGCTACCTTTTCTTTTTTTCATTGCTATATTTCAGAAAAATTTCTTTTTCTGAACAAACTTTTTCAAACAATTTTCTTCATCCCAAAGAAATTTTTAAGAAAAATCGCAAAACACGAACATGACACAATGTAAACATACATGCAGTAAATGAATATATAATTACATATAATATAGTTTCCTGAGAGAATTGATTAAATTTCCGTCACCACATTTGTGCTTTCCATTTGTGCATTCCATTTGTGCATTCCATTTGTACATTCTATTTGTGCATTCTATTAGTGCATTCCATTTGTTCTTTCTATTTGTGCATGCCTGACATTTCATGTCAGTTGTGCGCGTCGAACGAATCCTTTCCGCGAAACGTTATCAAAGTAATCTTTGATAAACCAACGTACAAACATGCGTTTAAACATTTATTCATAATAATTATGGGGATACTTATTAAAGATATTTAAATATGAAAGCACATCATTTTTTATAGACCATGTTGTTATGACGCTGTATTTGCAAACAAAAAAAATGATAAAAAAAACATATTTAGAATCATCTGAGAATATGAAAATATGGTTTTTTAATAATATGTTATTTATTTGTTTTTTAACTTTATTAATAAATTAATGTTACTAACAATCATTTTGCTGTTAAAACTATTATTACACTAATCTATAGACTTAGAATGAAGATTATTTTCACATTTTTCTTTTATCTTCACAATAATATACTTTTGTAAGCTTTTCAAAAGAAACTTTGTAAAAATTGTGTTATGCTTTCTTCTAATTTGTCTTTTTCTTTTTCATCAGTAGTATTTGTAACATCATGCAACAGCAGCATATTTTAGTGATTATCCTTTTGTTTTATATTACTAGCATTGTGAATAAGTATTTAACGTATTTTATGGTTTGATGCATTTAAAAGAATTTGTAACATTGTCATACAACACATTGCATGTTATTATATCAGAATAATAAAAATAGACAAATTTAATATGTTTTAGAAAAAAAAACAAAAGTTCAGATTCATTTACTCACTAAAAGTAATCAACTATTACGAAAAAAAAAGAATGTAAACTTTTCAACTCAAAATTACTTTTATAAGGAGAACTTAAGTTAGTCTAATATATGTATAAAATTTTTTTTTAAGGAATGAACATTCATACAGAGCATAAGGTAACGTTTTGTTTGTTTTCTGAAATAACTTATGATGTTACAAAATTGATGAGAAGTGTGTATTTTGTCAGGTTTACATGTTTCATGAAAACAAGTAAAAACAATTTTAAGTGATTCATTTTTCAGTTTAAACATGTCTTTATTATGTTATTTTGTATGTAAAATGAACAGCTGATTTATCAAAGATTACTTTGATAACGTTTTTGCGGAAAAGATTTGTTCAGCGGGGAGAACTGACATGAACTGTCAGGAATGCAGAATTGCGATGACTAAAAGTTAATCAATCATGTCAAAGAAATACATCATATGTAATTGTATGTTTGTTTGTTTGTTGTATGTACATTTGAATTATATCTTATTGGTGACATTACATAAAATTGTATGTTTGTTTGTTTGTTGTATGTACATTTGAATTATATCTTATTGGTGACATTACATAAAATTGTATGTTTGTTTGTTTGTTGTATGTACATTTGAATTATATCTTATTGGTGACATTACATAAAATTGTATGTTTGTTTGTTTGTTGTATGTACATTTGAATTATATCTTATTGGTGACATTACATAAAATTGTATGTTTGTTTGTTTGTTGTATGTACATTTGAATTATATCTTATTGGTGACATTACATAAAATTGTATGTTTGTTTGTTTGTTTGTTTGTTTGTTTGTTGTATGTACATTTGAATTGTATCTTATTTGTGACATTACATAAAATTGTATGTTTCTTTGATGTAGGAAGGTTTGCACTGTTTCATGTTCCTGTTTTGTGATTTTTGTTAAAAATCATCTCTTTGGAATGACGATAGTTGTTTGAAAAGTTCGTTCAGAAAAATGAAGAGTTTCAAAAATTCATCAATGACCAAAAAAAAAAAAAAAAAAGTTTACAGTAATTTTCTAGCTATGCGACATTAAACGAACTGAAGTAATTTTATGTTTTTAAACATAAAATGATGAACAACAGTCTGAAAGACTTTTATTTTAAAAACAGTGTTTTTTTTGGTTTTATATATAGTTTTTTTTTTTTTCGTTTATACAAATTAACTTTTGTTTAATTTTAACTCAATTATAACTGTGTAAATTAAAACCGTTTGAAAGAATTTATGTTAAATAAAAGTTAATTATACGTTATAAAAATAAGCATTTGATAAGAAAACAGCGAATTGTCACATTCACAAATATCTAAGAGTGAGTGAAGAATAAATTATAGTGTGGGGAACTTTGATATTGAGTCCAGAATAAATTTATCTTGTGAAAAAGTTGAAAAAACATTCTGATAGACCAATAATACAATTACACTAGATAATACTTATGTAATGTGTAACAAATACTTCTTTTATTTTTAATTTCCTTTTCTTTGTCTTTTTCTTTCTTCTCCCCCCAATTTTGGAAGTATGTGTCTGATTTCATAGTATTTTAAGGAATATTATGGGTTCAAAGTTTGATATGTTAGTAAGGCCCGTAAAAAAAATGTAGTGATGTACACACATATAGCACTTAAATATATAGAAAAAGGACCATAAAAAAATAAAAAAATAATTTTTCACAAATATACCAGACAAATTTTTGAAACTATTCATTGGATATGAATTTAATTATTCATTTCTCTGAATATATAAATGATTTTCCAAGAGGAAACATAAAAATTCTTGTAGAACCTTCTTTCCTTTCTTTCTTCTCCATTCCCCATTCTTCTAAAAAAAAAAACTTTTTTTTTTTTTATTTTTTTTTATTATTCTTCATGCACTTAAATATATATATATATGTATATATACAAATTTTTTTATTTAATTGGAAAAGTCGCACACATATATATATGTATAGAGAACATAAATTT
>LSRZ01000259.1:0-20037 GCA_001625125.1 Haemoproteus tartakovskyi | reverse complement strand
AAAGAAATTTATTTCAACAAATATATCAATTATGTAAATACATATATTTTATTTCTTGTTCGATTATTGAAAACAAACAAATTATAATGCATAAAATTGTTAATGTAGCTATTCTTCTCTTTTTATATGATTATCTTTTGAGAATCAGATGTGTAGATATATGTTCTCCTTTTGCTATTCATTATAATGGATTTAATACAAAGACTCGATATTTTAAAGAAAGAAAACGAAAAAGAGTTACAAAAAAGAATATTGTCACTACTAATATAAACAATAGTTATAATAATAATGATAGTAATAGTAGTAATAATACTATTATTAATAATAAAAATGAAAAAAATAAAAGGAATAGAAATAACAAAATTAAAAATAACAAAATTAAATATAACAAAATTAAATATAACAAAATTAAATATAACAAGAAAAAAAAATTAAAACCTTATAATAGATATGAAGCATTAGGATTACAAAATATACAAGATTCTAAAATCTTATATAAAAGTACTTCTTCAGAAATAAGAAAATCAATAAAAGAAAAAGGAAATAATAGAAGTTATATAACAGAAGAAGATGAAAAAACATATGAAGATGAAGATGAAACATATGAAGATGAAAATGAAATAGATGAATATGAAATAGATGAAGATGAAATAGATGACGATGAAGATGAATATTCTTCTTTAAATGAAGTAAAACAAGAACTTAATGAACATATAAGATTATCTGGATATGGTATTGATATATCAGTTTTTGAATGTTTTAGTAATTTTTTTCTTATTATTAATCCTTTTGTAAATATTATGCGATCAGATATAATTGAATATTTTTATAAAATCAACGAAAAAAAAATTGCTAAAAAAAATATTTTATTCGCATTTGAAAAAAGTGATGATATAAATATTAGTGAAATTGAAATCTTAGAAAATATCAGTTTAGATTTAGGTTTTGAAAGAGATAAAAGTAACATTATAGAATATTATTGTGGAGATAATTATTTGTTTCGAGAATTAGTGGCTGAGTTTTATCATCTAAGAGATATGGTATTTTTATTTAAATCTTTTATGTGTCCATATATTGAAAAATTACCTTCAGTGAAAGTATATAAATATAATGATATCAATATAAAATTTAGTTACAAAAATAAAATAAGTGTATCCGTTTTTAATAAAAAAATGGAAATATGTGGATATCTAACAACACCAGAAGATTCCAAGTTTAATTTTTTTTCATTCTTATATGAATTTATTCAAACTCAAGAAAATAAAAAAGATAATCACATTTTAACTTATTCTAATCCCAATATGTACACCAACACTTTTATAGAAAATGAATTGGATGTTTTATATGTAAATGATCTTCCCTTTTTTCATTATTCTTTAGAACTAAGAGATGTAGAAATATTACTGCAATATTTAACAGTTCCTTATATTAGAATACCATTAATTTTAGAATTTTTTTGTGATAAAAATAAAATAAAAAGTTTTGTTTCTTTTGACATACAACAATTAATTCTTTCTATACTATTCGAACCATATATTTTTAAAAATAAATACAAAAAATTACAAACAGATAACTGTATACCTTGTAATGATCGAAATGTATTTTCTACAAAATATGGTCTCTTAATGAATGAACTAATTTTGACCCCCAAAAATGTTGTATGTAGTATTCTCACGTATTTAGAATTATTATGTAATTTTGACAATGAAAATTCGGAAACAGAAAGAATTATCATGGTATTTATTTTGATGATTAGTTGTTATATCATGTCGTACATGAGACTTATTGTTGAAACCAATCGAACCATACGAAGAGAAATCGACAATCTGAAAAATATTATTATCAAAGAAAGTTTGCTAACTAAAAAAAAAAAAGAGACTCAAAGGGACAAAAAAGAAAAAAGGAAAGAATGGAATAATATCAAAACAAAAGTACAAATGTTAAATAAACTAAAAAAGAAATTGAGAAAAAACGATTTGTATTGTTCTGATGATGTATTGACACATTTACAAATATTTTACAAAAAAATCAAAAAAATTCTTGAAAATGATGTACTCCATATTTTGTTTAAATTCATAAAACTTGCGATTCAAAAAAATGACATTACTGCAGCGTGTATTTATCATGGATGTATACTTTTAATATTTCGAGACATAACTTATAAACAGTTAAACGAAAATAAAGTAAAGCATATTCTTTCTTCTATATTCTTTATACTAACATATTACAATTTTAGCACAGAAATGAATTATTCGGATTTAAAATATATTTATGGATTAGGTTCTTTATTTGTCAATGTGAACGAAATTGCTACTTTTAAAGGAAAAACAAAAAAGGACAAAATCAAAAGCAAAGAAATAGAAAAAGAAAAAGAAAAAGAAAGAAGAAAATCAAAAGGGAAAATAGATGAAAACAATTTTAATACACTTATTAAAACATTTTCTCTTTGTGAATGTGATATATTTATATCTATTCATAAACAAAGAAATCTTTTATTAAAATATTTAGAAGTTCATGAAATTGAAAGAAATATTATTTTTGAACATATTATTCATATGTGTGCTTGTGTACATGATTCTAATGTAAATACTGCACCTCACAAAAATCTAAATAGATATGTGTCTAATATTTTTTTACATTCCAATTCCAGTGATACTATTATTAGAAATTGGTTACCTATTCGAAAATTTAAACATGTTGGAATATACACTACTGAAAATGTTGCGGCTTTTAAAAAAAAAGAGACTATAAAATTAAAAGGAATAGAAATAGAAAATGAGATAGAAAAAGAAGAAGGGCAATCATCTGAATGGAATTCATATTTAACATCTACTACTTCAGAAGATGAAGAAGAAGAAGAAGATGGAGAAGAAGAGGATGAAGATGAGGATGAAGATGAGGATGAAGAGAGGGATGAAGATGAGGATGATGAAGGCGAAGATGAAGATGACGATAATGATAATGAAAAAAAAAATGATAAGTACATAAAAAATGAAATAGATAAAGAAACCGATGAAATTATGAGTGAATTTTTTCATTCTGATAATAAACACACTAGAAAAGTCCCAGGTGACAATATCGAAATTAAAAATACTTCAAACCAATTGCATCAACAAAAGCAGATACAACAAAGAAATAATGTTGAAAATGTAACGAAAACAGCATCGAAAAAGGGAAAAACATTTGAAGCGTATACTACAGATTTGACAAAAAAAGAAAAAGAAAAAGAAGGGAAACATAAATCAAAGAGACAATTCATTAATAACATAGGTCTTAAATGGAAGAAAAAAAGTAAAAAGAAAAAACGTTTTTTAGAATCATTAGAAAATTCTCATAATACAGGAAAAAAAAACACAGAGATTAATCCTTTACATGATACAGAATCATTGCATTCAAACTCAATGAATCTATTAAATTTTCCTGTATTTTTTAAAAATACGAAAAAAAGTAGTGATTTGAAAAAAAAAAGAAAAAAAAAGAGAACACACTATTTTGAATAGTAATCAATACATAGATTATGTAAAAAAAATTATTAATGAAAAAAACATTATAATTAATTTACAGTTGTTTACATTTTCTTATAAAGATAATAATATCATTGCCCTTAATGAAAACATAAAAAAATTTAAAAGCTATAGAGAAGTGTTCTTGTTTAACAGCAAATATAATATTACAAGTGAAAGAAAAAAGAAATTACAAAAAATAAAAAAAAATGTCAAAGCTTTAATTACACAAGCGTATCAAAATTTCTGCGCTTTTAATATTATTGGAAAAAAACATAATTTGGAAATATGGAAAATGTCAAGAAAAACAACCAACAGAAACCTTATAACATATCAGTATGACACTTCCAAAATTTTCTACATAAAAAATATAAACTTTATGAATGACATGACGATGTATACTACTACCAACAGTGGTATTTCAGATGGATATTTTTTAGTAGATAAAGGAAACCGATTTGGAGAAACAGACAAAGATAGAGGAAGAGATAGAGATAGAGATAGAACAATAAATGAAGAAAAAACAAACATTGGAGGAGAAGATGTAATAAATAACATTCGAGCATTTCATGCTTTTTTAGCAAATGAAGTAAAATATGGAACATTGTATGAACAAGAAAACAATGACATCATTTTAAGAATTATATGGAAATATAATGCAAAAGATTTTGAAACAAAAAGAGCCTTTATGAAAAAAAATAATAAAAATCGAGAAAATAAAAACAAAGAGAAAACGACAGATACTAATGAAATCAACCAACTAAAAAATGGGAATAATTTAAAATATTTTAACATAAATTATGAAACGCAAAGAATAGAAGGATTTTTTAATTTTCGATATGAAGAAAATCAATATGATGATAGTAGTTTATTAGATTCATCAGAAGAAGATTCTTCTACAAATGATTTTTCAAAAAATGGTACTTCAGATGATATCGATGAAAAAAAAAGTGAAAAATCAAAAAACTCATCTACTTCTTCAACACTAAGTAGTTATAGTGAAGAAGATGCCAATAGTACAACTATTATTTCGAATGTGTCCGATACCTATACAAATGATCCAAACATGTTATTACAAAAAAATGTTAATAAAAAAGAATCTTTAGAAAAAAGAACAAAACGAGATTCTGTTATTAATGCGAAAGGTGACAACATGATACAAAATGAACATTTATATATATACAATGAAAATATAGAAAAAATGGGAAAAGATGAAGATTCCATAAATAATAGTATATTGAAACAAAATCAGCAAAATGAATTGTTATCAAAAAAAGAAAAAAAAATGAAAATGAAGAAAAACAAAAACGATAAAAAAACAAAAGACAATGAATTATGTGGTCTTAGAGAAATTATTTACAGAAAAGATATTAACTGTATTTATGTATATGATATTTATTTTTATGTAGATCGGTTTATAAAACAATTGTATTATTGCAGTGATGTAAAAAAATTATATTTTTCTCCAGATATAAATAAATGTAAAAATTTATATTATCATTTTGAAAATAATAATGTAAGGCTCTGTTATTTTAATGATACAAATCTATATGCCAAATTCCATTTAAGTATAAGTAGAAATATATATAACAATATTCAGGTACAAAAATATTTAGGTCCTTTTCATTTAGCTACTTTTATACCTGATATTTTGTTACAAAATTATAATTTTTGGAGTTGCAATAATGGAACTTTAATTGGAGAAGTGAAAAATGCTAAAAAGAATAAAAAAAACAGAGATACAATTTTTTTTATTAAACTCTTTTGGGAAATTCCTAATGAAAAAGAATTGGAATTGGAAGATACAAATAATAATAATAATAATAATAATAGAATAGTGGACCAACAACAAAATTCAAATAATTTTATGCGAGTATTTTTAAGAAATAAAAAATGGGTTCAAAAAATGGGAGATAAAATAAACATGAAAAAAAAAGGGGAATATGAATCAAAAACTCAGAACTCTCAATTTGGCATTATACAAAAACTACAAATAAAACCATCTTCAAAAAAAAGTAAAAAGAAAATAACCTCTTTAAAAATAAATAATGAAGTGAAACCTCTGACATTGTTAAATATTCTTAGTTATGAAAATAATGATATATATAAAGATTTTTATGAAATTTTAAATAAATTAGATCATATAAGTAATATTTTAATTTACACCTATACAATTCCTTCTCTTTTTGATGAAAAAAATGTAGCAACATCAGAAGAAAATGAAAAAGATGAATATGTTCTTTCAAAAAAGATGCATGATATTACAGTAGATTTAATCGAATTTCCTAGATTAAATTTAATACTTAGAAGAAACAAAACTGAATCGAAACATAATTCATCACAATCATCACAATTACAAAAAAAAAAAATCGATGTCCGATAATTCAGCTGAAAAGAAAAATGCTTTTTCAAATACAAATATAAATACAAATACTAATACTAATACAAATACCAATACAAAAACAAATAGTGGGAACAGTCGAAATAGTGGAAACAGTGGAATACGTAAAAATAGTGGAAATGAAGATGGAAAAGAACAATGTAAATATTATTTTGATGAATTAAATATGTATATATATCAAGGAAATATACAAAAATATGGATATATTTATAATGTAATTAAGAAAATGAATAATACAATACTTTTACAAAATGACAAAAATGAATTTTTCTTTTTAGTTTCTTTGTTAAATAAACCATTTTTTTTGAATATTGCCAACTTATATAAAGAGTTTAATAATAAAAATATACATTTGTGTACTTTATTAGAAAAACATATTAACATACTTTTAAAAAATTATATGTATGTAACGATATATTTCCATAACTTTAATATTAACACTAGTAGAAATAAAAACATAGATATGTTTAACGAATCATATAGAAATACCGATTCTACAAATTTACAATATATTGTTTTGTCAATTCATAGTTCTAAATTATTTTTAAATTTTCAAAATTCGTATAGTTGTTTTTTCTTTATTGTTTATAAATATATAAATAAAAATCATGAAGATGTAGTAGAATATTGCAATCACTTAAGTTTAAATAAAGAAGACATAAATGAAATTAAATATTTATTAAATATTTTAAATTATTGTGATAATTCTCTCTATTTAGATATCGATTCATGTGCTTGCCGTCTTAAAATATTTATAAATTTGTCTAAGCAAATTAAAGTTACATTTCAAAAAAAGAAATATGGACATGAAAAGAAAAGTAGCATTTGGGATGTAAACAATTATTACAATATTTTTAATTACGTTAAATCGTTATGGAATATTGATAAAAAAGAGGGAGACTCGGATGAAAATGAAGATTCTAGTAACAATGAATTAAGTTCTTATCATCAGAAAAATCGGGATAAAAAAGACAAATCAAGTAAAAGAAAAAAAAAAAATGTTAAAAAAAAAGGAAGCAGAAAAGAAGAAAAAAAAAAATCGACAGATACTAATGCTGGTGCCAATTCTAGTGACAATAGAAGTGGAATTAGTGATTACTATTCTTCTTCTACTGAATCTTCTTCATATGATGAAGAGAATTATTTATCATCAGAAAAGGGAAAAAAGAAAAAAGAAATTATTGCTCAGGAAAAAGTTAATGAAGATGATGAATTAAGTAACAGAAAAAAAGACAAAAAGAAAAGTTCAAAAACAGGTGGAAAAAAACATAAAGGGACCACAGATTCGAACATAAAAGAACAACGCAAAGAAGATGGAGGAAAGGGAAGAGGAGATGGTACAGGAGGAACAGGAGGAGGAAGAAGTGCAGGAACAAGAGGAAAAGGAAGTACAAGAACAAGAGGAAAAGGGACAACAGGAGAACGAGGAGGAACAGGAGCAGGAGGAGGAGGAGAAGAAGGAGCAGGTACAGAAGGAAGAGGTACAAATATAGGAGATGGAAAATGTGCTGAAATATATATCTATTGGGATATTTATAAAGATATATTATTCTATATTAATAATATAATATATGTAAAAGCGAAATGTAAGTTGACAATTGATGAAGAAATGTTTTTATATAAAAATTGTAATATAAATGTACATAAACATAAAGCGATCTATAATAGATTCTTAATTTTAAATTCTGTTTTAGAAACAAAAAATATAGGAGAGCAATGTAATAATAATTGTAATCTTCTTTTCTTTTACAATATATTAAGAGATAAAGAAATACAAAATCGAAAGAAAATACAAGAATATCAAATTCAATACAAAACAAAAAATTTTTATGATAAGTGGGATTTATTTGCACAAAAAGACGTTTTAGGAAATCCGTTGATAGAAGAACCACAACTACAAGATCAAAGAATGAAAGATTGGAAAAAAGAAAGAAATTCTCTCAACAACAAAAATACAAACGAGAAAAATGCTCAAGGAAACTTTCTCAACTTTGATTATTTAAAGAACAGTTTTGTGTCTATAAAAAACGTTTTATCAAATACGAAAGATACGAATACACTTGGGGAGAATGTTTCTGTAAGTGTGTCATTAATAGTTCCTAAAATAGAAACAATCAAATATATTAATAATATTGATGAAAACATTTTTATGAATATCAATTTATATGATAGTATAGGAACTATCATAAATCAAATTAGTTATAAAAAATTAGAAGACAAAAGTAATGTAGACGCATTAATTTACTTAAACTCTTTATTAGATGGTTTGGATATTCATAACTTTTTTGTCATTTATAATTTTTTTATTAATAATTTAAATATCAAAATAATAAACGGAGAAAACACTTTTCTTTATGCAGATTTGTTAGCAAGATATCTGTACTTTTTTAACTATAGCATTAGTCAATATAGTAAAATCATTTATATTTTTATCTTTATTATAAACCATCAAGAAATTATAAGTATGTTACCAAAAATAGATGATCAAAAGATGAAGAAAAATTATTTGAATTTTTTTAAATCTAATGATGCTGTTTTTACATTTTTTAATGATATTTTTAAATTTGTACAAAAATTTCAAAAAGAAAAAAAATATATATACAAAAAAATATTATACCATATACTATAAATAACAATATTAATATATTGGCTTCAGATATATTTTTATATAGATTGCTAATTAACATTAATGTAGATGATTACTTATGTGAAAAAAGGGGAATTTCCCCATTTTCCATAAAAAACAAAATTACGATAAATTCCGATTTGCTAAACGAATTATGTTTCAGTCCATTTAAAAAATTATATAAATATATGAGAAAAATAAAAAGTAACATTAAAAAAAAAGAGGATAATCAGTTTTTCGAAAAAGAAAATAATTTTGTTGTTGTATCTTCATCAAACCAAAACTTTGAAAACATCAATAGAACTAATACTACTAGTACTTATAGGGTATTAAAAACAGACGATACTACAACTACTAGTGTAACTGGTATTCATCAGAAAAATGAAGTATGGAAAAATGAAGGATGGAAAGATGAAGGATGGAAAGACGGTTTGAAATTTGAATTTGAACATAACAATCTTTCATGTCAAAATACGTACGCAAAAACATTCATTCAACAAATGAAAAATGATTATCATCAATATGTAGAATATGAAAAAAAAAAAATAGAATATGAATTTATTGGATTTAGTTTTGATGAAATTAGAATGACATTTGAAAATATTAAAAAATTAAAAGAATATGTAAACATGTTTGTAAGTATTAAAGATATATTACTAGAAATATTTATTGGAGATAATAAATTGTTAGAATTAATTAATGAATATATAGAAGAAGCTAGAGCAGAGAATATGACATATCAAAAAATACGCAGCGATAGAAATAGTGATAGAAATAGTGATAGAAATAATGATAAAGACAGAGACAAATATCGAGACAAGAATAGTGAAAGAAATAGTGAAAGAATTAACGAAAGAACTAATGACATGAAAAATAGTTTCACTAATATAGATTCAATTTCTTCGAATGAAATTATTAATACTACAAATAACAATATGCAACAGAATGATGTCGATGTCGATGACATGATTCAGTTTTATCTTTACAAATTTGGAATGTTGGGAAAGGCAGAAAAAGAAATAAATTTAAAAATATTGATAAGCTGTTTTATGTCGAAATTTGCATATCAATATTTAAATATTATTAACCCCACTTTGAAAAATAAAAACGCAGAGAAATATATCAATATTGTTTTGTTGTATATGCTTATAATGAACAGAAAAATATTTCTGCACGAATGTATTAGTAGTGTCATCAGTATTCTCAATATATTTAAAGTGTATAATTTAAAATTGAAATTAATGAAACAAAAAGAGAAAGAGATCAAAGCGAGTGCAAAGGAAAATGCAAATCAGTTAATAAACAAATTATTAAAGAAACAACAAAAAATTATAAATAAAGCAGTCAACACCATTCATTTAGGAATTCAAAAGTTGACACAACTTACGTTGACAGAAAGACATTATTTTTCTATAAGAAACAAAATAAATAACCAAAAAATTAAATATAAAAATCTCTTCTACAATTCCGAATCATCAGAAGTCTCCACTTGTTATTTTTCTAGTGAAAATGAAACAGACAAAGAAACATCCCACATAGAAAATACAGAACCGAAAAACACAAATAAAGCCGATGTAGCCGATAGAACGGATGATTCTTTATGGGCTGATATAAACAACCAACAGGATTGGAACTTAAAACGGACTAATCAAGAAAACAAAAACATAAAAAAGGATCAGTATTTATGTTACACCTATGACCCACGTCTTCTTATTTTCGAATATGCAAACAATTTGATTATTCGAAAAAAACAAGTCAAAATGTTGAAAAAGTTAAAAAGAGATTTTATTAAAAAGAAAAAACAGTACTGCTATCAGATGATCATGGGTGGTGGAAAAACCACAGTTTTATCTCCTCTCTTTTTTTTAATTTTTTCGAATTATTTTCTAATATTTAATATGTGTCCACAACCTTTGATTCACTTTACTATCAATATATTTAGAACGCGATTTTCTTCTATTATAAAAAAAAATATTTTTTATTTTAATTTTAGCAGATTCAACAATATTACCACAGACTTGTATGTCAGTTTATGTAGTGCTCTGGAAAATAAATACATTTTAGTCACCAGCCCAACATCTATTAAGTCTCTTTTTTTGAAACTTATATTTACTATACAAGAACTTAATAATATTAAAACAATCGACATTATTAAGCAGAAGGCAAAAACGCATATTACGGATGCTTTAACAAAACTGCTAGGGTTCCAAAATGAAGAATCGAACACACTCAGTGGTGCCGGCACTTCTGGTAATAAAGCAAATAATCAGGTGTCGACAAAAGGAGCAAATACTGGGAACGTTCACACGATGAGTGATTACAATTTTCTAAAAAAACAGTTAGACCTCTCTTTGCGAATATTAGACATTCTTAATAAAAGTATTTTGTTGATTGATGAAATTGATAATGTATTACATCCCTTGAAAAGCGAGTTACATTGGCCTTATGGTTCCAATAGAGATATCGATTTAGTCAATGTGGTTCGAAACTTTACAGATATCTTTATGAATAATCCTTATTTGAAATTCTTGTGTGACAAAAAGGATGATGATGTTGACATAAAAAATGTCCCTATCCCATTAGTCAGTAATGTATATGGGCAAAGCAATATTTTTGCTAATATTAAGAAATTAAAAGATGAGGAAGAAAAAAAAAGGAGGATGAAAACTTTGCAAAACGCCAGTACCACAAATCAAACGGATATTTTTCAAAAAGGAACAAAAGAGATGACGACAAAAAAAAAATCTCATAATAAACATTCTACAGAAACAATAAATATATCCAATGCTTCCATCTATAGAACGGATGACATATCTAGTAAAGTAGATATTACAGATTCTTATGAATATTCGCTTAGTTATCAAAACAAAAAAGGTACGGAAATAACCACTAATGTTTCTCCCTCTTATTCTTCTTCTCATGTGAATATAGATTTAAGCTTATTTCGATATAAACTCAGTTGGGTTTTAATTGATTTCTTTTTTTATCCTATTCAAAGAGAATTAACTATTCCAATGAATGTTACTTTTAACACTAATACCGAATATATAGAAAATTTGCTACGTATATTTGATGAAGAAATTGAAAAAGGAATCAAAAATCAGGACATATCTTTGATACCACATTTCCATATTATTAATTTTAAATGGTATGATCAGATAATATGGATTATTGCTCGATATGCCTACTACTTTTTGCTCTCTTACAAATTCAGCGGCTTGCCACAAAAAGTGGTAGAATCATATTTGTGTATTCCCCTTTCTATTGATTATTTTGATGCGAACAAGAAAAAAAAAGCGCAAGACACACATTTAAGTAACTCCAACATTAGAAGATTGTTCAATATTAAAAAATTGGGAGCAAGAGGACAACGAAACTATTACGCTGGCAACGGAAATACGAATAAAGATATTAGGGAAAATAAAAAATTGATCAATTGGAATAATTTAACAAATGAAGAGCAAAATATTTTATCAGGAGATTATCAGTCCAAAATATTTGAAAAGGTGAATCAACTTAATTATGTATTCTGTAAAATGCTAAACTTGTGTCGATTATATATTAACGGTATCTTACCTTTTTGTTTTTCTAAAATCAATACGGTTCATTATGGTCTTCTGTCAGTAGAGCAAATTAATAGTTGCAAACTTTTGATGAGTAAAAGTAGGTACTTTTTAGCAGTTCCTTATATAGGAAAAGACACACCTTCCAGCATGTCCGAATATACAAATGTAGATGTTGTCGTGTCTCTTACTATTCTGTCGTATCGGTACCAAGGAATGAGGTACTTTGATTTTGTGCTCACTCTTAAAAATATTCTTTATAATTATAATATGGAAAAAGATTATCAACATGTTCAAAGTGATGATGATGATGATGATGAAGAAGAAGAAGTAGAAGAGGAAGAAACTACCGTTGGGTCAACAACCCCTGAAGAAAGAAACGATTCTGAAGACATATCTCCGAAGACAACAAAACAGGAATGGGGAAAAAAGAAAAACCTGAACGACATAAAGAATAGAGACCCTATTATCAGTTCCCATTCAGAAAAAATAGATAAACAAAAAAAGAAACATTTTTCAATGAGTTATATGGGGGACCGAAGTAGTTCTGTAGATGGTACAGAAAAAGGAAATGTAAAAAGAAAGGAACAAAAGTTGAGGGGAGGGATAAGAAATAATCTACAAGCAGAAGAAACGAGGAAAAGACAAAAAATAAAGCGAAGAAAAAAAAAGGGACAAACTGAAATCAAAAACATGTATGATCTATATAAAGAAATTATTGAAAGTTGTGGAGCGAAAATAAAAAAAAGAAAGAAGGATCTAAATAACAGCAACTTTTTTTTGTATGATAATAATATAAGCAAAGAAAAAAACAGTAGAAAAACAAATAAAGGAGCCCGTGTAGAAAACATAGACAAAATTAATTTACAAGATAATGACACACTGTATAATTTATATAATTTAACAAAATACAATCCACTTTTAATTAGTTATTTTCTATTGCATATAATTTTGGAAAAATATATAAAACACACGGAGAAACAGTTATCTTCGAATTCACAAGATTTAACAAACAATGTTATGTTTAAATATGTTTTAGGATATAGTGGAACGAGTAATGATATTTTACCTGAAGAAATATATAAATGTAAGTACGAAAAAAAAACGATGGGTTCTATTTTAAATATTATAAACAATGTAAATATTGTTAATTTTATTTTCTTGCCATCAAAAATATCTCCAATTGAAATCATAAAAGGTCTGGGATTTTCAAAAATCAAATTTAATAGTTTAATTGACACAGGGTATTTGATTAATAACATTTCTCCCAAAAAGGTGGCTTATTATATTTTGAGTTTCCTTGATTATATTGACTGCTGTATCTATATAGAAAATGGAAAACACATGTGTATGCTACCTCTTGAGAAAAAGAAAAGGAAAATTGGCAAAAGAAAAAAAAACAAAACAAAAAGAGAACATACAAGAAAAGGAGAGAAAGAAAAGAATTATAATAATTATGAAAAAGAGAAAAAAAATGAACAGGAAAATAAAAATACCAAAGAAAAGGACAAAGATTATGATTATGATTATGAAAATGACAAAAAGAAAGAGAAAGAGAAAGACTATTTTAGAAAAAAGAAAAACGAAATCTTATGCACAAATTCGAAAGAGCCAAATTTCCACAGCAAAGAAACAAATTATTCTGCCTTTGCATCTAGTGACATGACTAAACGAAACAATAAAAGCTCCAAAGGAAAAAAAATGAAATACAAAAGCGTAAGAAAAAAAAAACATAGAGCGAAAATTGAAAACTCTTTCAACATTAATGTAAAAATTATTCCACTTCAAGACTGTTATGTTCCTATTAAAAAAAGATTTATTTATTTTGATCACATAAATACATTTGGACAAGATATAAAACAGTATATAAATGCAAACAGTTTAGTAACTGTAAATATTGGAAATGACATCGCTTCTTTTAGTCAGGGAGTGTTTCGATTAAGATCTATCGGAGCCAATCAAAAAATATATTTTTTAATTCCTATATGTTTAGTTAAACTAATGAAGATAAACACAAACCTTTTTAAAAATCTTATCAAAAAACAAGTACTTGAAAATGAAAATGCAAAAAATCGGAATCAGCAGATGGTCAATACCTTTACCGATTTACAAGATATTGATCATGAGAACCGTAAAACAGAATTGAGAAAAACGAAAATCATTAGTGATGATATACAACTTTGCAAATTATTTAAAAAAGAAAAGAAAAAATGGATACAGCTGTGTAACGAGAATTATAGTGAAGACAGCAACTCCGGGTCAGATATTAGTAGTGATGAAAGTAGCGAAGATATGATGAGTGTTGATAAAGAAGAAGAGATGGATACCGAAGAAGAGACAGGTACAGAAGAAGAGACGGATACAGATGAAGAAACGGAAACAGATGAAGAAACGGGAACAGAAGAAGAAACAGAAAGAGAACACAATCGACAACGACGACAACAAGATCAAGAAAATGATGGAGCAGTAGAAGAAGAAGAAGAAGAAATGGACGGCGAAACTGATAATACGGAAAATGAAGAAAATATTAGTAATCAAGATAGTAACAGTAGTGATAATAGTAAAAATGAAAAGACATATGAAGAAATGAAACAAAAAAATCAATTGAAAAATATGACAGAGGAATATATGGAAATGATTGATTGTTATAACAGTATTCATTTAAATGAACAAACAAAAAAAGATGTTTTAAAAAAATTGACCTATTATCTAACTTTAAACAATATTAACAGTAACATTAAACAATGCGAGTTATTGTGTGTACATGATATAGTAAATATAATTAAAAAAAAAAGTATCCATACACTTATAGAAAATTATATAAACATAGGAGTATTGAATTATAAAAATTATTTAGATATATTTAATACGTGTGTAGATTTTGATATCCAAACACAAGTCCCAACAAAAAATAATTCTTTGTTATGTATTGTTCAATTAATAGAAAAATTCCAAAATATATTTAATGAGAAAGATGAAATATTTTTACAAAATATCATGTATAGATATTTCTCATTACATTTTGATTTTTCAAATAAAACAATCCTTATGTATTTTGATGCCTTTTTCCCTCGAAATCATTTAATAAATGGAAATTTTGCACATGCCATTATAGATCTTTATGACAAACTTCAAAAAATTAAAAAGGACAGCACTATTTTAAAAAGTGACAGAAAAGGCTCTACGCAAAACATAAGTATGTTAGGATTCCAAAAAGGAAGTACAAAAAAAGAAGTAATAGTTTTAGATAAAGATTTTGGTGATGGCTTTTTTAAAGATGAAGCAGGAGAGGAAGAAGAAGAAGACGGATTTGAAGAGGATGATGAGATTGGTGAGGATGCAGGTGAAGAGACAATTGATAACCATCTGTTTAGTTTAGAAAACGAACAAGAAAAAGAAAAGGAACAAGAAAAAGAACAAGAAAAGGAAAAAGAAAAGGAAAAAGAAAAGGAAAAAGAAAAGGAAAAAGAAAAAGAAGAAGAAAAAGTAGGAGAAGATTCTAAAAAGAAAAATATAAAATATAAAAAAGATGAATATAAATTATACAGGTGGACTATTGATGAACTCAATAAAGATTTATTTGGGGTAACAAAAAACAATAATGCGACCAATATGTATACACAAAGCACAGAGGAAAATAAAAATCTTCCTCATTCAGTCCATTTATTAAACAACAAACTAGTAGAAAATTTCGTGAAAATGAAAGAAGAACGGATGTTCATTCCTTTAAATAAATTGGGAGTAAATGATATTTATTTAAATTTCCCATCATATATATACGTTTCTAAAAACTTTATTAATTCCGAAACAATAAATACTAAGAAAACAAAGAAAATCAAAAATGTGCTTGTAGTATTGGAGTGTATATATGATGTAAATGGACAGAATCAAGAACAAGAAATAAATAAAAAACCAATCGAAAAAAGAAATATTTGTCAAAATAGCAATTATGATACATATGCAGAAGTAGACATTTTAAAAAATATGTGGGACCTATCAGAAGGAAAAAATATTGCTGACATTTTAAATATTCTAGATATAAATCCTTTAAAATATTCATATGATTTAACAAATATCATAAATAATTATTTAAATAAAAATAAATATAATAATAATAATACCCCATTTCAAAATTTTGTTACTATTTTAAACAATCTAGAATTATATTTCAGTGATAAAAATAAAAAATATCTCATTGTAAATTTGCAAGAAGCGGAAACCATTAGGTATTTTATACATAAAGTATATGGAAGGGATAAAATTAAAAAGGAATTATCAGAAACAATAACAAACTTTTTAAAAAAACAACGAGCTATTAGAAAAGGAAAATTTTCTAATACTAACACAGCTACTAACACTGCTATTACTCATGATAACAGGATGCTACAAAAAGTAGAAATATCAAAAGAAGAATTGGAAAAACAAGAAAAAAGAAAAGAAGAAAAAAATAAAAATAGAATTCTAGATATAAATACGAATATGAATACGAACTTAAATACGAATTTGGATTTGGATTTGGATTTGGATCTAGATATAGATATGGAAAAATTAGATTCTTATAACAAAAATAACTTAGTTAATGCTTTTACATCAAATCAGGACCATGTCCATATTAATGCTAACTATAACTATAACAAAACAGGAGTTAGTGATTTGAATGGTGTTTTTCTTGATAATCTCGATGTAATTCCTAAAGGAAACATGTATGAGAAACGCGAAAATGTGAAAGAATATGGAGATCTAGTAGTAAAAGGAGAAAATAAAAACTTAGAATCTGAAAATTTAAGCAACACTATAGAAAATTTTATAAAAAGGGATCTTTCTGAAGGTAATGGTTCTAACAACATATGGGATTTTGATGTAGACATGGAAATTCTCCATGCTGAAAATACCAAAACTAACAACGATAATATAAAATTGATACCTATGCAGGAGGGTGTTTTCTCATCTACAAGAAAAGATGAATTGAAAAACGTAACAGAGAAAAAAGAACAGAAGAAAGAACAGGAACAAAAAAGGGAAAAGGAACAAGAAAAGGAAAAGTTATTAATATATAAAAAAGAATTGCATAAATCCCTTTCCCAATTAAATCTTTTTGCTAATGTAGATATAAACATGTATAATTATATGTTTTGGTTTACTCCCATAGAAATGACTGATTCTAACAATATAAGAAAATATATGTCTCGACAAATACAAACTACATATAGTGTATGTAAATTTTTTAATTCGGATAGAAAATTTATAGATGCTCAAGTAAATTTTCTTTTACAATTTTTAAATTATAATGCGCCCAAAGATCGTTTTCTTTTTTTTAATGAATTGTATATGTTAAGAAGATTCGCAAAAGAAATTTTAAATAGAAGTTATAGACTTTTGGCAGAAAATATTGTTGTATCGAAAAAATTACAATTTGAAATAATTGAAAGAAAATTATTTGAAGGTAGTGGAGATATCTATATGTTTAAAATTATGCAACAAAAGGTTCGACAAGCTTTGATGAAAAAAAGATTAACTATTCAAGAAATTTTTGATAAGGATTTTACATACATATGTACCATACAAGATATAGAAATGCTTTTCAGTTATTTAAATATTCATGATAGGAGAATGGTCAAAGTATTATTCGATATGTTAGGTCAAAATATAACGTTACAAGCTTTATGCTTTTCATTAAATCCAGTTGATTCTGTGAAAAGATCAACTCTGCAAAAAGATGCCTGTTTAATTGATAAAAAAAAAATTACAGAAAATAATATGAAGGAAATAGAACAATATCTAAAAAGCTTCAAATTTTCAGTTACAGAACATTCTTATTTTAAATTGGTATGGTCAGGAAAAATTACCAAACAAAGAATTTATGAAGAAAAAAATGATAAAAAAAGTTCTTCCCAATTAAAAAAAGAAGACAGATATAGTAGTACTAGTTTAGTTATAGAAGATTCTAAAACAACAAAAGAAATAGTCGTGTTGAAAAAGTCAGCTACTAATGATTTGTTGAATGATATTTTTGGATTTAATAAAACCGCACGAAATGAAAACATCATCAAAACAAACACTCTTAAAATCGAAAATACAAAATATGGAATTTTCAAAAATGCGGATGGAAATACAGATACTCCAAATTCAAATGGACTGACACTGCCACGGAATTCAAAAGATGACACCACAGGTATCATATGTGACACATTTTCTATTTATGAAGCAGAACATATTGAACCCAAAGATAGAGGAATGATGAGTAAAAATAAACATAAAATACCTTTTGGTTATTACGTATCAACAAAAACAAATGATAACATATTTCCTGTTTTAGAAATGACAGATATATCTATTAATAGTATGTATGTCAGTACTTCTGCAAAAGAAATTCTAAATATTTTTTTCCCTTACCCTCAAAAATATATATTGCTATGGCACGAAGATTATTCAATTAAAAATGTGAATGAATGTTTGCATATTTGGAAACCGGTATTATCTTCCTTGAGTTCGTCGAATCTTACGTTCGTTGGTTTTGTCGCCACAGTAGGTCCTCAGCAACCTCCTCTAAATAAAATTAGAGCTCTTCCAAAAGTGTTGATTAAACATGTGCAGAATAAACAGGCCGATATATTTTATTCCGACGATAGTTTTTGTATAGACAATTCAGGAATATTCAACTTAATCAATATTCGATTCTTCAGTAAGAAATGCATATTACTTTTTTTCTGTTATTTCATGTTCCACTTTAATGAAAATTCTTAAACGTTTTTTTTTTTTTTTATATTTTATGTGTTACTGATTCTTTCTTTTTCATTTTGCATTTTTCATACTTTGTTTCTCTCGTTTTTTTTTTTTTTTTTATAAACAGATGGATTAGAAGACCACATATATGAAGATTTTGCTTTATCAAATTTTTCGCTTAATGTCGCTGCAAAAACGAAGAAAATAAAATCGGTGAATGAGGATGTGTTCAATTTATGGGGAGATGAAAAAAATGATATAACAGACGAAGAAGAAAATGAATCAGCATCTGAATGGGAAATAGTAACACGTAGTTATTAATTTCATCTTTTGAAATTTATTATTAGAATGTAGAATAAATTCTTTGAATTATATTCCTTTCACATTTTTACATA
Source organism: Haemoproteus tartakovskyi (assembly GCA_001625125.1). Lineage (NCBI taxonomy): Eukaryota > Apicomplexa > Aconoidasida > Haemosporida > Haemoproteidae > Haemoproteus > Haemoproteus tartakovskyi. The sequence goes on along the minus strand of LSRZ01000259.1, from coordinate 826 downwards.
GACAAATGAAGAACAATAAAAATTGTATTCATTAAATATGATATTGTACCTTAAAAGGTTTTCATCATCCTATTATATTTTGTATTCTTAATTTTTTATTTGGTGTGCTGTTGTTTGTTATTTTATTGTGTTGGTTGCTAATTTTTTTTTTTTGTCAAACCGATATATAAAATATTTACTATTGTTGAAATGGCTGTTTACTTTTCAAACGAATTAGTGAATTTTTTCTCATCTTTTGAATGGTTATCTTTTTTCTTTTTTTTTGTAAACATAGAAAATAAAGACACCGTATTTTCAATACTTTAACACTTTTTGTTTTCTTAATTTTTCTAAAGTTTTTATGATGTTCGCTTTCTTTTGTGTTTCTGAATTGTTGTGTGTTTGCTTATGATTCAATCTTTAAGCGAGAAAAAATATGTAAGATAAAGGGAATATAATATAATAGAATAATAACCAGTTAGCATAACATATATCGAAAACAGATATTTAAGATAAACATTTATAAAAAGTATTCATAAAAAGTATTTCTAAAAAGTATTTATAAAAAGTATTTATAAAAAGTATTTATAAAAAGTATTCATAAAAGGTATTTAAAAATGGCACCTAAAAAAAGTATTTAAAAAAAGTACGTATTACTACTTAAGGAGGTTTACTTCTTTTCTAGATACTGCTTTTTCTTTTTTCGGAGCATGCGAATTCTGCTACTAGTTGCCTAAAGAATTAAAACGTTAAGAACAGATGCTCAAAAAAAAAAAAGAAACAAAGAAATCAACATAAAAAAAAGTAACATAACGAAACGAAGGGGAAAGGGGTGAGAAAAAAAAAA
>LSRZ01000258.1:2721-21667 GCA_001625125.1 Haemoproteus tartakovskyi | reverse complement strand
ATATATTGTTGTATATATATATATTGTTGTATATATATATATATATATATATTCTTGTATATATCTATATTGTTGTATATATATATATTCTTGTATATATATATTCTTGGATTTCTTCTTAATTCTTCTTAATTTGGGTTTCTTTTTCTTTCTTTTGTATATTTCACTTTTTTTGAATTAATTTCATTTCCCTTATTTGATGTGTTCATGCTATATATAATCCACTAAAAACAAAACATATGAAACAATTTCGTTCTGTGGTTTCTTCACTATATGCAAAAAATTAAAAATAAAATAAATAAAAAAATAAAATAAATAAAAAAAACTATCTTTGGAAATTACAGCTGTTGACAAAATGGACAAAACTCACAAAGCAAAGCTGACAATATATTCGTTTGTTTGTTTTTTTCTTATTTATTTTATTATGATTTTTCTTTTTCCTTTTCGTTATTGGATTTTTCTTTTTTATCATGAGTACATTTCAAACAATGTAGATGTTGTTTACAAGTTTATCTTTCTTATATCAAAATGTTTTTTTCAAAAGTAAAGACACTTTTGAATTTTTTAAGTATACTGCTCTGTTTTCATTTAAATATGTTTGAAAATAATAAATTTTTTTCTTTTTTTTTTTTTTTTTAATTTTCGTCAAATATGAAGTCGAAAATGTACATTCATCATATCAGATCATATTTTATCACTGATCCCACTATTCTTTTTTTAGGTTCATTTTTCTTTTTACTAATGTGCGAACACTGTAAGCCGTACAATTATAAAACATGTTTCCGAAATTACAAAATGATGGAGAGCTAAATATATATAACATTATGAAGAAAAGAAACAAAAAAAATAAATAAAGAATATTAATACAAATAAAAAAAAAAATGAAGAAAAATCTTTTAAATATACATGCATTACTAATGTTCTGGTAGGTTAGAACAAGGAACTGGAAATTTCGTCATAATGTTCTAGATATGGCTTATAAATAATATGATTATAATATAAAAATGTGAATAGATTTAATGGGGAATTGACTGACACAATTTGAAACAACTTCCTTTTCTTATCATTTGGGGTCACTAATAGGTTAATGTATTAATGTATTAATGTGTTAATGTATGTATATAGTTTTGTTAATTAATTCCTTGTTTTTGGGTTTTTTTTTTTTTTTTTTTAGTTTGTTTTGTTCTGTAGTTTCCACAGGCCAATGAAGTAATTAAAGATTCCCATTAACCCTTCAAGAGGTTGGATAAATTTTTGGTTTTTCGAGGTTTAATTTTAGGAAAAGAAATAAGGAGGAATAAAAGAAACCAATGGGGAAGAAAAGGAACCTTGGGAAAAGAAAAAACAGAAGATCATCAAAGGGGGAAACATAAAGTGAGGTAAAAATAGTTAGAAAAAATAAAGTGATAACAAAACAGAGTGAGAATAAAACAGAGTGATAACAAAACAGAGTAATAACAAAACATAATAATAACAAAACATAGTAATAACAAAACAAAGTAAGAAAACAAAGTAAGAAAACACATATTTTATTTATTTTATTTATTTATTTTATTTTATTTATTTATTTTATTTTATTTCATTTTTTTTTTATATGAGAACCCCTCAAAAATAGTATAATATAAAAGGATATTTGTCTATATGTAACTTATAAAAAAAGGTATCCTCAACGAATAAATAAAATAAGCAGAAAAAAATAAAATGGAAAAGAGACCAAAAGAATTGGAAGCAACTTTATTAAAACGTGGTTTTTGTGAATTACTAAAAAAGGGAGTGATTGTTTATGTAAAAAACGTAAATCAAGCAAGAATTGCCGAACAATGTGGAGCCGCTGGTGTTGTGGTTTCAGAAGAATTTGATGAAGATGGAAAAGAGGGAAACCAAATTATAAGAAGAGGTTCAAATCCCAAAAAAATTGAAAAAATAAAAAAAAATATATCAGTTATGGTAATGGGTAAAGTCCGAGTAGGACATTTTATTGAAGCAAAAATTTTGGAAAAATTGAGAATTGATATGATTGAAGAATGTGAAATGTTGACAGTAGCAGATGAAACATATTATATTAACAAAAATAAATTTAAGACGCCATTTTTATGTAGTTATGAAAATTTAGAAGAAGCATTAACACGCATAGCAGAAGGAGCTTCAATGATGAAAACAAGAGGAGAAATAATAGAAGGAAAAGAATCGAATGGAATAAGAAATATAGCAAAAACTGTTACACATATTAGAACATTAAATGAAGGAATTCAATATTTATGTTCTCTAAATGACAAAGAAATTGAATCCTATGGAAAAAATGCACAAATGATTTTACATCTTTTATTGTTAACTAGAAATCTAGGAAAATTACCAGTTGTCAATTTTGCTAATGGAGGAATTATAACTCCTGAAGATGCAGCTCTATGTATGCATTTAGGAGCAGATGGAGTCTTTGTCGATTCTTCTGTTTTTCAAAATAAAAAACCACACAAAATCATTTCTTCCATTGTTCATGCTGTCAGTAATTTTAACAAACTAAAAATTCTGTTTCATCTCATTTCGAATATAGCAGATGATTCTTGTGATGATGATGATGATAATAATAAAAATAATAATAATAATAATAATAATAATAATAATAATAATAATAATAATAATAATAATAATAATAATAATAATAATAATAATAATAATAGTAATAATAATAATAGTGAAATGAAAAGGTGAAGAATAAACTGAATGAGAAAGAGAAAGTGAAGATAAAAGAGAAAGAGAAGAATAAAAAAAAGGGAGAAGAATGATAATTATAGGTTCAAATATTAAAATGAGAAAAACACAAAAATGCAAAAACAGATATCAAAATAAAAATTTATTGAATTCACAACATTTCGGTATAATATATTTTATGAGTTATAACAAATATATAGTAAAATATTGTGAATAACACAATATGTCTCATATGTTGGAATAAGTGGAGGGGATATAAGTCTTATACTTTGTGCAGAATGCAAAAATGAAAAATAAAATTGGAAGTGGTCATTTATGAACGAAAAACGGAAAACATAACATAATATGTAACATTTTTTTTAACATTTCTTAACATTTTTAAAAAGTTTGATATATTGTTTCTAAGAAAAAGGGAATCGTTTACTAGCTGTGAAACTTTGTTGTGAAAGGATTTCTGTTTGAACCTTTTTTTTTTTTTAAACCTTTAAAGGAAGGAAAGAAAACAGTAGGGAATTGAATAGGATACGATACGATAAAATACGATATAATACAATAAAAAACAGTAAGATAAAATGCTAGAGGGATAAAAATACATATGGAAAATAAAATCAGCACCCTAACTTCCTACAAATTTAGGGACTTTTTTTCTTTTTAACATTATATTAATAATTATTCTAATTATTGTTTTTTTTAGTAATTTCGGAAAAGGCAATTATATTCGAATCTTTCAGTAACGGACCTTTTGTTAAGTGAAGAAGTTACAAGAAAATATTTATTCTTTTCTTTTACTAAACAATACATTTTTTAAGTTTTTTTTTTTTTTAATTATTGGAAATATAAAATAAAATCTATTTTGATTTTCATTTTTTTGTTTTGTTTTCCTATTGAAAAGTTATTAAACTTAACCAAAACGTTTTTTTCTAGATAGTTCATTCATAATTTTTTCATATTATGATTTTATATTATTATTTTTTTATATACAATTCTTTTCTTCTAGTTTCTTACATTTCTCTGTTGATTTATATTCTACTATAATATATTCCGCCGTGTACATATAAATATACCTATATGTATTTATTATTCAATCGTGATAAATGGCTACATTCCGTTTATACATACATTCTTTTTTTCAGTTACAAAAAATGCAAAAATGAATGCATAATAATATATAAAGAAAAATACAGCATGCAAAATACAATATAAAGAATTCCAACACAAAATAATATTTCTTAATGATATGATTTTATTAGATTTGATTTTATTCATTTCGAATATATTATATTAGATTATATAAGATTTTATCAAAATTTATATCAAATTGGATAAACAGAAATCTGTATAAACATAATTTCCACATGTAGTTTGTATATATATACATATAAACGGTGTAGAAATTTTATCTTTTTCTCTTATTGAATATTAATGAGGTAATTTCTTTCCCCTTTTTCTTTTTCTTTTTCTTTTTCTTCTTCTCTTTATCTTGATTTTTAACTTTACCGTATTTAATGAAATATGAAATTAAGTTATTGTTGAAGAACCTTTGTGAATTATGTTAGTGATTATGTATTTGCTAATGAAGGCATTTTTTCTTTGTATTTTTTTTTTCTTTTTTCAATAGAAACTTTAAAAATAAAAATTTTGGAAATTCGAATTTTGAATTATAATATGGTAGAAGAGTTATACACTTAAAAAAAATTGTAAACTACCCCCGTTGCTAAAACATATATTTAAAAATTGTGTATATATTCATTCGTCCTTTTGAGAAAATGAGGTTTCAGTTTTGTTTGGATCAACTCGATTCAATTAAAAGACAAAATAAAACAAAACAAAGAAAAAGATGTAGATTTATATACAGACATGAACACACGATCAAAGAAACAAAAAAAAAAAAAAAATTGTTGATATTTCTTTTAAGCCTTTATTTTTTTATTTCCTTAGATTTTCTTGTTTGTTTTGTTTATTTGTTTTGTTTATTTGTTTTGTTTATTTGTTTTGTTTATTTGTTTTGTTTATTTGTTTTGTTTATTTGTTTTGTTTGTTTCGTTTTTTATGTTCCCAATACAAGTGTATATTATATTTCCTTTTTACATGTTTTTGTGAACTAACATTCACAAATATTTATTTTTGCGTTGGTCCTTGTTTTCGTTTTAAGTTGGTCTTATCTTTGTTTTATTTTTGTTCTATTTTTATTCTTTCTTTATTTTATCTTTGTTTCATTGTTTTGATCGAATGAAACACCTATACATATATATATACATATATGTATGTATGTTATGAAAGTGCGATGAATATAAACGAATGCATTGGAGATATTCTAGGTCTAAGTATAAAAGGAAATCTTTTCATATTTTAACAAAAATAAAAAAGATGGAAAATTATTAAAAATGGAATAACGAATAATTACTTATACAAGTTTACACAAAATATTTTTATTATAATATGTTTACAAGAACCTTATATCTTTCTATTTGTTATTTCTCATTTATTTCGATTATGTGTTTTCCCTTTTGACTTTCTTTGATTTCATTTTATTTCTTTCTGATCTTTCATTTTTTTTTCATTTCTTTGATTCCTTTGATTTCTGTGATTTCTGTGATTCCATTGATACCTGGTCATGATCGACTATTAATTCTTTTTTTTGTAGTTTTAAAAAATCATATCTTACATTAGTTGTTAAGTTTAGTATATAATTATATAAATGAAAGGTGTGTCTTATTTCTGTTTTTATTTTAATTTCTTTTATTTTTAAAAAATAATAATAAGCATAACACATATACAAATGAAGCGAACACAGAAAGAAAAGATAGAAAGAAAAAAAAAAGAGATATTTTCCTAGGTTACAAAAAGTAGAAATGAATATAAGAAAAACAAAGAAAACAAAAAAAAGACAAACGGCGAACAGAGAGATATTCAATTATATTATACTATAAAGAATATGTTTAAAATTAAAAAAAGGAAAAGAAATTCTAAGGAAAAGGTCAGCATCGTTTAGCAGTATTTGGTTCTAGGAAAAAAAAAAGGAAAATATGTAATTTTTAAGAGTTATAAATATGTATATATATATATATATATGTATATATGTTTTTATATTATACATGTCATATTGTTTATTTTATTATTTAACAGAATTGTTCTATGTGCCTTTCTAGAAAAATGTTAATTTTATTATGACACGCGCTTTTTGTTTTTTTTTTGTTATGTACACTTTTATTTTTATTTATTTTTTTTTTTTTTTTTTACTTCTTGGTATTTTTGATGTTTAGTTTTCAAACATTTTTTATTTTACAACTTTTCTTATTATGCACCGAACTTTTTTTTTTAAATTACAACACTATCTAATGTACTGCACGACTTTCTAAAATTACTTTTTAGTTTCACTCAATGCAAACATTTGCAGTGATTCATATTTCTGAGTGGGACTACGACTTCTTTCCTTTTTTATGTGCTTTACTTGTCTGCAGTTTGTTTTAGTGTGATTTATTTTAGTTTCATTTAGTTTTATTTGTTTTTGTTCTTTGTGTTGGTTTGTTTGGATGTAGTTTCACTTCTACCTATACGTCTACTTTTACCTCCACCTTTACCTCCACCTTTACCTCCATCTCAACATCCAGTTACATATTTAGCTACTTTCATTTCTTACTTTCATATCATACTTCATCTTCCATCTTTTCTTTCTTCTATTTCTTAAAGAGACTATTTCTAAAGAGAATTTTTCTAAAGAGATTTTTTCTAAAGAGAATTTTTCTAAAGAGATTTTTTCTAAAGATATTTTTTCTACAGAAATTTTTTCTAAAGAGATTGTTTTGTGAAATGAAAATACTGCACAAAAAAAAGAAAAGATAGATACATAGCAAAACAAAACAAAACAAAATATAACAAAACTGTACAAAATAAGATAACAAAAGTGAAACTGATAAAAACGAAACTAAAAAAAAAGATAGAACCTACATAATAACAAAAAAAAAAAAATTTGCAAAAACAAAAATACACACATAATATATATTAATATATATTAGTATGTATTAGTATGTAGAATTGTGTATATCTATACTTCTATATCTACATATATCTATATCTATACATACGTATCTGAAAAAAAAAAAATATTATCTGCTTAAGAAATAAGTAGTAAAGTAAATGCAAATCTATTTGTAGATTCCTAAAAAAAAAAACAAAAAAAAAATTCAAAAAAAAAAAATCAAAAAAACAATGGCAGGAGGAGAAGTTGTTATAGAAAAAAATCCCAAGGAGAAATTTTGTTTAGCGGAAAAGGAACTATTATGTGATAGTATAATTTGGAAAATGCTTAAAAATTATTACGACAAGGCAGCCATAAATGCTTGGAAAGAAAATACGGTACCCTCTTTTGTAACAAGTAATAGTAAACTTGCAAAAGATTATGCTAGAGTTATATTAAATTATATGAAAGATTGGTTTAATAGTAATGAATGTGATAGAAATGTACCTATTTATATTTTAGAAGTGGGAGCAGGTCATGGAAAATTTACTTATTTAATTTTAAGAGCATTATCAAAATATAAAAAATATTTCAAAAGTATGAACTTACCAGAAAAACCTTTCGTTTATGTTTTCACTGATGTAGCTAGAGCAAATATAGAATATTGTATGAACAACGAAAATTTAAAAAGGTTTATTTCTAGAAGTGGTGATAAAAGTGAAGAAAGAAATGGAAAAGATAACGAAGAAAGAAAAGAAAAAGTAGAAAACGGAATTAAAAAAGAAAATACAAAAGAAAATGAAAAAAGAAAAAATAGAAAACAAGTTAAATCGAAAATAACATTTTTTAAGGACAGTGATTCTGAAGACGAAGAAGAAGATGAAGATGAAGATGAAGATGAAGGAGAGGAAGAGGAAAAGGAAGAGAAAGAAGAACAACAAAAAGAACAACAAAAAGAACAAAAAGAAGAGACAAAAAATAAAGCACAGACAACAGTAGAGAAAGAAATAAATACTAGTAGTAATAATGTAATCAAGCGTTCAGAATCGAATAAAGGAACAAGATTATGTTCTGAAAAAATGGATACAACAAATAAAAATAGTGAAACAAGAGAAAAGAAAGAAGAAATATTTTCGATGCTTGATTTTGCTTTTTTTGATGGAAATGAAACAACGGATAAAATTTATTTAGAAATTGCTAAAAAATATATACCAGCTAATACACCAATTGTACTCATATGCAATTATGTATTGGATTCTTTATTAACAGATGCATGGATAGTCAATGGTGAAAATAATTTTAAAAGAGCATTGTTATCTATTTATTCACCAAAAAAAGAAGAAAATATTACACATGAAGATATAATGCTTAGAATGTCTGTAAAATGGGACTGGCAAAGTGTAGATATAGAAAAGGAAGTAGAAAAAAAAGAAACTGAAACTGAAATTGAAACCGAAATTGAATCTGTAACAGAAACAAAAACAGAAACAAAAACAGAAAAAGAAAAAGAAAAAGAAAAAGAAAAAGAATCTGATTATATAAAAAAATACAAAGATATATATAAAGTATTAAAATTATATTCTTATTTTAATCAATATCTATGTTTTGTTTTTCCAGTTGGAGCTTTTATTCTATTTAAAAGAATGTTAAAATTAAGTAATAATAAATTATTGTGTTTAATAGGAGATAAAGGCTATCAATCTCATGAAGAGTTTATTGGTTATAGAAATCCACATATGGTTGTCCATGGTAGTTTATCATTTATGGTGAATTTAAATGCCATATGTTTGTTCTTTTTGTCTTTAGGAGGACATTATATTTATACTCCTTATACTGATAATTTTCAAATTCTTACTCTACTTATGCATCAAAAAAAAAAACAAACAAATACTCATGATCATACAAACAACACACATGATGAAAACAATGTGAAATGTTATCAAAAGGAATCTATAGAAAAAGAAAAAGTAGGAGAAAAGGTAGGAGAAAAGGTAGGAGAAAAGGAACAAAAAGAGGTAGAAATAGAAAAAAAAGGAATAGTAAAAGATTCGAATTTTACAGAAACATTCGATATAATAAAATTTTTTAAAGAAAATATAAATAAAAATATAAATAAAAATGGAATAAAAAAAGAAAGAAAAGAAATCCAAAATAAAAAATTATCTCAAGGAACGAAATTAAAACCAATAAATACAAATAAAATGATAGATGTACATAAAAAATTAAAAAAAATTAATTTAAATAATCTCAATAACATGACAGTTCAATTTGGTGGAACTGTTACTTCTTTCTATGATAACATAGAGCAATTCCCTCCCGATATATTAATAGCATGGCAAAAGTCCGTTCTTCATAATATTAAACATAGCAATTCCAGTGTAAAAATGAAAGAATTAATATCTTTATTAAGATATTCCAATTATGATTCAGATGTATTTTACAATATGAAAACCACATTTCTAAATTTAGCTTGTTATCCAAATATTAATGGAAGAACAGAAAAAGATATATTGTTTGATATAAAAGAATGTTATAAAAATTATTATTCTCTGAAAAATGATGAAGATGTTGCTGATGCTTGTGGACAATTATGTATGAAATTTGGACAATTCAAAAAATCTATTTTTTATCTAAAAGAAAGTTTAAGGAAATTTAAAAATATGAGACATTCTTCTACTTACATTAATATTGCATCATGTTATAAAATATTATGTAATTATAAAAAATCGGTAAAATTTATTAAAGCAGCAATCCATTTAGCTCATAAAGAAAACAAAAATAAAAAAATACAAACCAATAACAATTCTCATTCATGTGATTTATTATACAATATCCAATTATGTAACAATCCAATTCCTTATGCAATAATAGGAGTAAATTATTATATGCAAAATGACGGCATTTATTATTTTACTTATGAAAATAGAATTAATTTAAAATACATATTTCTCTTATCTAAGGAAGAAGAAAAAATATTGAAACTCGTTCGGAAAAAATTGAAAAACTCTATTAGTTATAGAACACAACGTTGTGTTGATTTTGAAAATGTCATTATTGTTAGAACATTTGACAATAATTCCGTTTTGTCGTTAACGGAGTGGGATGAACAAAAAGGAAACAAAAAAGAAAAGCAAAAAGGTAAAGGTAAAGGTACAGGAAAGAAAAAGAGAAATGAAGAGGGAAATGAAAAAGGAAATGAAGAACAAGCAGAGACAGAGACAGATATAGAAGAAGAAGAAGAAGAAGAAGAAGAAGAAGAAGATGAAGATGAAGATGAAGATGAAGAAGAAGAAGAAGATATGGAGGAACATTTTAGTAAAACAAAAACAGCAAATATACAACCAGTAAAAGTAAAAACAACAAAGGAACATTCAACATATCTTAATTGGAATCAATTGAAAAAAAACTTAGAAATATGTTTGAAGAAATATGATTTTCAATTTTGTGTAATTGATGTCCCATGGAAAATAAAGACTGATGTAATACAATTAGCAATTGACAATTTAAAACATATATATACATATGGAATTGTTTCAAATAATTTCCCACAATTCATAGAACTAGTAATGAAATACAGAAATGTTGCAAAACAATTAAGTTGGTTAAATAATGATTATACACATGATGAATGTTTATTTGAGGCAAAAAAATTATTAAGTACTTATATTAAAAATATTGTATCTGTAAATATTGTACATTACAGTAAAAACACATTTACTAATTTAAACAAACATATTGATAAAAAAGAAATATTAATAGATGATTTATGTGTTCTATTGAATCAAATTTCATTAATTCTAAATATGGTACTAAGTTCTGTTACTGCAAATGTTTTAACAAAAAATAAAAATAAAAATAAATCAGATAAGAAATTAGATGAGCAACCAAATAAACAACCAGATAAACAACCAGATAAACAACTAGATAAGAAATTAAAAACAGAACAAGGTTGTGATAATGAGAATAAACCAAATTGTAACAATTTTTGTTTAGATGATACAAATACTCCTAATATTACTAGTTGTAATAATACTGTTAATAATTTCCAAAATGGAAAAGAAAAACATATTCATAATTCCCAAAACAGTATTGACAACAATGTAAAAAAACAGGAAAAGAAAACAAAACATGTAGCATCCTTAGCAGGATCCTTAACTTTTCAAGAAAAACAACATGATCCTTTATGGGGAACTGTTTATGGGACCTATATAATTATAAATGATATAAGTGAAGAATTTATTACAAAAATTAAAATAATAGGAACAAATGGTTCCATGACTATTAAAAAATTAGTAACCACATGGACAATAAATATTACGAATTCCACAGAAGAAACAATTTTTGAAAAATCTGGCAGAATATCGATAAGTCAAAATGCAAATGATGTGTTTATTAACCAGTTTCTTATTAAAACTGATGGAAAATTAAATGGAATAAAACATATAAATGAGTATGTCAAAAGTACCTCTGGAACACATACTGATATTGAAGAAACATCCGAAGACTCAGACGACGATATTTTAATTATATCCGATGAGGAAGAAATAGACCAAGAAAAAGAGATAAAGAAAGAGGAAAAGGAAACACAACAAAAAGAGCATAAAGAGAAAAAACAAATAACAGAAAAAAGAGAAGAAGACATAAAAACAAAGCAACACACTACTGATGAAGACATTGCTAGTTCTTCTTTAGACAATTCCCTTAAAAAAAACATTCGAACAGATGCCAATTCAGAAGTATTAAAAGCAATACCTGGAAATCGATTTTATTCTGTTGGTAAGGAACCATATGAAAATATAAATTTAGATAATTTTCTTGTTGATGTAACTGTCAATTCGAATGCTCTTACTTCTACACATGTTGAAGGAGTTTTACTATCGACGGATCAAAATGGACGAGTGGTCAACTTTATTAGTAGTACACCTTAACTCTCAACAGGCAAAAAAATTAAAAATAAAAATAATAACAAACATGGCAACGTAAAGAAAGTTTGAAAGGTCAAAAGAAAAAGAGAGACACAGAATGAGAAGAAGCAGAGAATAATGAGGCAACAAAAAAAAAAAGAAAAAAACAATCATATACAAAAATATTAGAAGAAAATAATAAAAACAGAAGAAGTGTATTCCAATTCTAACAAAAATCCATATTCTTAGATTATATATGATTATTTTTTTTTTTTTCTCCCTTATCTACATGATTCATAACAAACACCAAATACTTACTATATTGATTACATAAAATGTACAATATATATACATATATATATATTGTATTTGTTATGCAAATGTTACATCTTATATACATAATATAATTCTTTATCTGTTTTCACTTGTTCCAAAATCTTGTTCATTCATGAGTCTGTCGTATGCGTATAATTATCTTTTTGAAATTTCAGAAAAAAAAATATAAAGAAAAGGTATTTATGAACAGTTACATGGAAGCCTACTAAAATGTATGTATATATAAAATTACAAAACAAAAAAAAAAAGATCCAATGTATATAAAAAATATGTGCACCTAAATATACATGTGCATAAAAATGAAAGAGGACAAGTGAGTGGTTCATGTTACAATAGTGTCATATTGTAAAAAAAAAAAAAACTGAACATAATCGTTCATTCATTCACTTGCTCATTTATACTTACCCATTCATTTTGTGTTTCTTCAACTGCTTAATTGAGAAAATTCGTTTCCAAAAAAATCGAACTGTGCGAAGTTAAAGAACGAAGAAAAGTTTACACTACTAGGGTCCCAATGCTCTTTATCTTTTTTACATTTCTTTAAATACTTTTTAATTTCGTTCATAGCATTTTCAAATAATTTTTGAAATTTCGCTTTGCTAATTTTTAAAACATTACAAATTTCAGAATCAGAATAAATCTTTTTATGTAAGAACAATCCAAATTTCATAAAAATTAAAATTTTGTTTTTTTACTTTTTATTGATTTGCAAATAAATTTTCTTAATCCTTTTATAACGATTTCGTTATATACAATTTCATTAAAACTGTGGATATCATCGGAATTAACTATTAAATCTTTGTAAGTGTTTTTTTCTGGATTAGGATTAAAAGAAGATGAAGAAGAAGTATCATTTTTGTAAGTAAGTGGTTTTTCCGCTTCGATAATATTATAAGAAGATGATAATATCTTCTGTACTTTTTCTTCTTTCATATTTAATCCTTCACTAATATCTTTCAAATTGGGTTTCTTGTTATGTTTTTGATAAAACTCTTCTTCAAATTTTTTAATTTTATTATAATCCTTATAAGTAGAAGCGGAAAATGGAACAAACGATTTATGTTTCTGATAATAATTGTACGTACTATTTTTTACCCACATATATACATGTTTTGTCAAATTTGTAATACCCCCTTTTTGTAAATCATATTTTTTAAATCCATTTTTCACCGCATCTAAACTTATTAATAAAAAATCATCTTCACTTAAATTACTACTGAAATTCGTTTCCGCTTTTTTAATCACATTCCTAATTAAAGGCATAAAATACATTAATAATTTTTCCGATAATTTTATTTTTTTTTCCAAACCATTTATAAATTTCTCTTTTTCAATATTATAGGCAAAAGCTAATTCTTCTAACAATGGAGGTCTGTTTTCTAGTTTTTCAATTATATAAATAGAATTTTCAAAAAAAACAATGTCTTTAATACATTCAATACATTTGGCAATTTGAGTGTTGATTAATTGTTCACAGTCGCTATGTAAAAAAGTTTCCACATTTTCAAAATTGTCGTCAAACAACTTGCATTGTTTCGTTGTTTTCGTTGCCTGTTTTTGCTTCCTTTTCTTTATAGTTCTATTATCGTTTTCTTTATCACTGTATTCTACTACATTTGAAACATTCCATTCAGTTGGCTGAGATAAAGAACTAGGACTTTCCATTTTATCGCTTCTAAAAAGAGTAAACATATTATTTTTATTATAAAAATATGTTTTTATTAACATATCTTCGTCTTCTTTTTGCACCAGATTTTTCATGTTATAAATATATAAAATTAATTCTTTTAAATTATTTACTGATATATTTATTTCTTTAGCCCATAAATCTAATGTTAATATTTTCTTTTGATCTCTAATTCTTTCGTAATATTCTAATCTTAATTTATTGAATACATATTGTTTTATTATATCTACTTTTACAACTTGACCATTTAATAACAATACATTTTTTTTTATAGGTTGTTTTTTTTTCTGAAATATACTTTTATCTTTTTGAGAAAACAAAATTTCATTTAGTTTCTGTTTTTCCTTTTCATATACTTCATTCATATATCCTCTTTCCAATTTTAAAAAAATCTTTTGTTTCTGATCATTTGAATTTCCATTGAGCATCTCCTTTTTCTTTGTTTCTTCTTTTTCATTTCTTTCTTCTTTTTCATTTCTTTCTTCTGTTTCAGTTATTTTTTCTTTTTCAATCCTTTCTTCTTTAAATGTATGAATACCTATTTCTTTTTTATATTTTTTTCTGTTCCCTTTTAATGTTTTTTTTTCGATAAAAAAGTCAATCTTTGGTGATGGGTTCATTACAAAAAAGTTCGACACACCATCTTCAAAGTTTACATTTTCGTTTATACATTTATTTAGATATTGATTTGTGCATAATGCGTTATAGTAATTATTTCTTTTCTTTATTCGTTCTTTTCCTTTCTCGTTTTTTCTCTTCGTTTCTATTTTAGATCTTCCATCTTTGTTTCCACTTTTTTCATTTTGTTCCTTTTGATTGTTTTGTTCCTTTAGATCATTTTGATTGTTTTGATCATTTTGATCATTCTGATCGTTATTTTGTTGATTTCCATTTTTTATATTCACTTTATGTTTTTTTTTATTCTTATTTACAGTTCCACTTTTATTACCATTATATTTATTTCTTAAATTGTCTACATCTTTCATCATGTTAATTCTTTTAAAATTCTCAACATGTTTTCTATTTTTACTTTTACTTCCATAACCCGACTCATCTTTTCGTATAAGGGAAGTGTATTTCTTCTGTAAATATATTCCATCTTTCACATTTCTTATTTGATAAGAAAATACAGAATATTTATTTTTCCAATTATAAATAAAAATAAATATCGATATATAGTACAAAATAAAAAAAAATCTGTTGTTTCTTCTTTTATTACAAGCATTAAATAATTTGACAACTGCTATGAGGCATAGACAAAATGAAATAGTGTTGATCATTCCAAAGATTTCGTATAACCTGAATCATATTTAAGAACCTTCTCTTTTTTTTCATATCTTCTCCTTTCTTTTCTTTTCTTTTCTTTGCTTTTCTTTTCTTTGCTTTTCTTTACTTTTCTTTTTTTCTTTTCTAATTTTTCTTTTCTTGTCTTTTCTCTTTTTCCCGTTTCTTCTTTGTCCTTAATTTCTTTTTCAATAGTTTTGAAACCGTAACCAATGAACACATTTGTCAAAAAGAGTACTCAGTTAGAGTACTCCTCTCATGCAAAAAACAAACAACCAATATTCTTTTAAGCATCCATGTCACTCTGTAAGTCACTAAATTAATTAGTTTATCTTTTAACAACACATCGAATTTACATTTTGATTAACATTTTCTGTGTTTCAAATTTTATAAAATAAAGTCATTAAAAAATTGAAAAAAAAAGAAACGAAATATTATACAGTTATGTTACAAAATGAAAATGAAACATGTCATAAAATGTAATAAACTTTGAAATGTTGTGACAAAATAACTTAAAAGAAATCATGTAATTTGATGAAATGTAATCAGCAGTACATGCGTTCATATAATTTAAAAACCTAACACTTATCCATCTTTCCATCTGGTTTTATCAAAATAAAAAAAAACATATACATAAATTCAGACAAATAAAAATATAAGAATATAACATACACATATACAAATATGTATACATAGTATATATATTATATATAAAAGGATGCTAACAAGGAAAAAAAATGGAATATTTTTTTCAGCACAAATGAATCACCACTGTTAACTAAATTTAATTAGTTGATTCCGCTATTTTTTGTTTCTACAAAAACATTTCTTTTATTTGTGAAAAAGAAAAGGGGAGATAATATAAAACTGAAAAGCAATAATTTCTGAAGTTAATAAAATTATGAAATAGCATTAAGAAGGGTCAACATATCTCAATAAATTGGAAAAGTAATTCTATATTAATTTTCCCTCGCAGCTACAAAAATATCTATAAGAAATGTAATATTTTTTTTTAATGCGTTTTTCTTTTACATTCCTATATGTATAAACTTGATTTTCTATTTCAAAAAAAAAAAAAAAAAAAAACTTGAAAAATGCGAGTTCACTATTTATATATTTTAAATATTCCATTTTATATGTTCCTCTTGCAACTGAGAATATTGTGAATGAATTGATCTATTTAATTTTATCTTTTATATAATTGTAAAATAAAATAAACACCTAATTTTATTCAATTATTTTCTATTCATTTTTTCTTTGAAAGAAATAATAAAAAACCTTTAATTTTATGTATATTATTATTATTATTATTATTTAAAAATACAAACAAAATGTGTGTAGCATTTTCCACTTTTTTTATTTATTTATACATTTAATTGTAAACACTTTTTTTTTTACTGTTTTATTTAATTTGTCTTATTTTGTCAATTAACAATTTTCTTTTTGTTTTCTCTTTTTTTAGACACTTTGAAGAAAATTCAATAAACAGATTTAAATTTTATATAATTCGTAACAAATAAAGTTTTAGAATTTTAATTTAAAAAGAAGTATTTTTTGTTTTATATTTATTAGTTTTTTTCTATATGTTGCTTATATGTCTATGGGAATTTATTTTGACTCAAAACTTTATGAAATTTCTTAAATCATATTTATAAATATAAAGTCCCATAAAAAAAAGCTTAAGAATTGACAGAATGGCCGAGCGGTCTAAGGCGCTACATTCAGATTGTAGTCTGTATAAGGCGCGGGTTCGAATCCCGCTTCTGTCATATGAAATGATAGGCATAAGTAAGAAATGCTTATGGTATCATTCATATATGACAGGATAATTGGTTACGATATTTGCAACTTTATCTGCTGGAGATAAGTATAATATATTTCTGATATTATATTCGTATATATAGTATGTATTATATATATGTGTTTATATAAAATGTTGAAAGTATGTTATAAATCTTATACACTGTATGAACAAAAAGGTGTATGGGTTAAAATATAAAAATATAATGAGTTAATTATTAAGGAGAGCACTGAATGTGAGACAATGTGAGTTATATTTCTTTTACACAGAAGATATGGCATTTATATGACCCCTTGGTATGAGAATTAATGGAAATGATATCATTTAAAAATATTCTTCAAAATTGAAGAGTTTTCTAAAGATTTACAAATATATGTTAGAAATTGAATTGGATATGTTTGATTGTATTATAATAAAAAGGAATGGGTATCCACAACTGTGTTTTTGCTACAATATGTTTCATTGCAAGCATAAATGACAATAATACATAGTAGTTAAAAAATTGAAAAAATTAAATCGACATTACTAATTGAAACAATGATAAAACGAGAGGATATAAAGATCTAAAAGGGAGCTCTGGTTCATAAGGGGAAATTTCAGTTAGGGATTTCATGAAAATCATTTTGGCGATGGTTATTTTTTTCATGAAATTTTTTAGTGAAAATAATGCATTTTACAAAGGGAGATAGACCATGTTTATCATAGTTGTCATAGTTGTATCAGTTTTATTAATTTTTACAATTAAAAGGTTTCATTTTATATCACATATTTAATAAAGAAAATTTTTGAAAAGAATAAAAGCTGTTTTCTCTTAATTATAAACGTGTATTAGAACAACTATGTCTTTTTTTATTGCCATGCTTAAAAGTTAAGCTATATACATTCGAACCTCCTAAAAAATAAAAAAAATTAAGTGAATATATCTCTTTCATGATCTGGTAAAAATATTTGAAGTATTTTTAAAGAAATATCAACTTAGTGACAATATTTACAAATGACATACTGAAATTCCATTACTAATTTTTTTGCGCACTGAAAAGTGATATGGTTGATAATATCCCCAAAAATAAAAAAAAAAAAACTAGATAGATATATTATAGTCAAAGTTTCTTTTTCCTATCACTATCTAAACACCTTTTTTTCCGTGTTTTCAAATGAATGAATCATGTATGTATATATGTATGAAAATAATTAAAGTAACAGTGATCCTAAGTGTTGCCGATTTTAAACTAATGATGAAATCCTTAACAAGAGCTATATATATCTACAGACTGAAATAATAAATAAGTTTTACAAATACATAATTTAAATGGCTTCTTCATTACTTCATTAATTATAAATTGCAAACCATTTTTTGTATCCTAAATTTTTATTCTGAAGAACATGCTTTGTTTACACACACCATTTACACACACCAGATTTTACATAAATACAAATCGCTAAATATTTAAGTAAGAAGTTTCAGTGAACGATTAATACTGTCTCCATTTAATGTTAATCATTGAATAATACTTTATTTGGGCAACGTGGGCATAGTGAACAATATTCGCAAGAGGAAAGAACAAACAGAGGATCCAAATCCTGGACCTGCCGGGAATCGAACCCGGGAGCTTTCGCATGCGAAGCGAACGTGATACCACTACACCACAAGCCCCATAACGGAAAAAGTAAGAATTTTAAAAATCTAACCCGTATTTATGTATCTGTATATTTTTTAGAAACTTTTATAGAAAACATTAAAGAAAACATAAAAAATAATTATATAGGAAAATGAACATATAATTAGAAATAGGAATTTTCATTTCCACTAATTTCTACTAATTTTACTTTTTTCTCCTTTTTTTTTTACTTTATCTATTTTTATATTTTTTTATATATGATATATAGTTTTACATAGTTTAATTTGTACTTCAAATCATTTATTTTTTTTTTTAAGATAAAAAAAAAGTTACAGAAAAGAAAAATCTCATTGTTTGTGTTTTATATATATTATAAAAATAATTAAAAATAAAAAAAACTAAAAATAAAAAAAAACAAAAACAAGAACAACTTTTTTTATATTTTATTTTCTATTTTTTTCTTCAATCCTTATCTTTATCGATTTGTTCAATATTCTCATTTTTCCTTTTTATTTTTCTGTTTTCTTATTTTTGTTATCATCAATAAATAGAAATTTATTTAATTCGATCAATTCAAATTCAATTCAAACTCAAGCAAATTCATTTTTCTTATTTTTTATATTCTTTTTATAGTTATCTTTTTTTTTT
>LSRZ01000257.1:0-21436 GCA_001625125.1 Haemoproteus tartakovskyi | reverse complement strand
GAAATAAGTATTTTTCTTTTTTGTGATATGCGTACTTTTTGAAAATGCACTTTCTTTTTTTTTCTTTCTTGTTTGAATAAAAAGACAAAAGATATGCTAAGATTTATTTGTTTCAACGAAATAGATAGTCAGAAAATGTGTCATATGTTTGTGCATATATGAATCCTAAGACACATTATCATAGACGCCGTATTACATATATGCATACATATATATGTATGTATATAATTGGTGGAAAGATAACAGAAGCGTTAATGTGTTTTTACGAACCGTTTCATTGATTAACATATGTAGTATCTTTGAGATGAAAGGAAAATTGGAAATGGAAGAAAGACCATATTGAAATCATTTAAGAACAATTCTTAACCAGTAGGATATAGGATGGGAACAGAGTGTTGTGTTGGAATTCTACATAAATATATATATATATACATAAATACATATATGTATATATATAAAGATATATATACTACCATGTATATAAGTGCATTCAACTTCAAAAAGAACAATTTAATTATTATTTATTTTCTCAGTGAGTTTCTTACTAATACAATGTGACATTGATTTTCTGAGCATGACATACATTTATTATATTTAAAAAAGAAGACAATTAACTTTGCAGAGATGGATAGATAGGACTAAATATACATAAAAGAATATATTTAAGAATATTGTAGGTTTTTTTTTTTTTTTTTTTTGATGTACTTTTAATTGTGTGTGTTCGAATGCAGAACAGATGAAATATATCTTTATATTAATAGTAGTTTGTTTTTCTTTTTGGAACGAAGTATAATAAACTATAAAGCAAGAACTGTGTCGGAACATAATAATATATACCCTTGCGTAAAAAACATTGTTTTTTTTCAGTGGTGATATTGATTTTATGTGTTTTTCATTTTGTTGTTCATTTGTTATTTATTTATTATCTATTTAGTGTTTCATTGTTATCCGTTTGTTATAGATTTGTTATCGATTTGTTGTTTATTTGTTACATTTTTATATTTTCTTGGATATTTCGTTTTCTACTTTTACTTTTCATACTAGTTTTTTCAAGAAGAATAGTTGTTGCAGTCCTTTTTCATCAAAGCTAAAAAAAGGGAAGTTTTGAAAACGATGTCCATTATGTCAAAGGAAAAAAACATGAGCAACGACGAGCCAATGATGATATCAACAAAATGTGAAACATATAAAACGGAATTGAATGAGGGGGCAGAAGAAAAAACAAATATAGAAGAACAATCAGGAGAGATTTGTTCCTTTGATAATTTTCAATTAGATGATGATATAAAAAGTTTTATAAATATTTACAAAATTAATTGTACATGTGAGAACGCAAGAAAAAAATTTAATGAGTATAATGGAACAAAATATGAATATTATTATAATATTACAACATATGGAAATGACTTTTTTTTAGATATCTGTAATGCGTTATGCAGGTCTAATTACAAATTATTTTTAAGTGAAGAAGGAAAACAAGAACTTATTCGAGGATTGCGATTACGACGAAATTCGAATTTATATAAATATGTGTCATTTTTTTTATGTAAAGAAAGATTAAATAAAGATCGAATTACTGATGGAAAAAAACCAGAAGTAATTTCTCATTGCTTCCGATGTCTACGAAGCGTTTTGCATATTTTCATTGATAATAATAATAGTCATTGTCAGAATAAATTTTTGTACAAACATAAATATATCACAGCAGAAATGGAAAGGCAAAGAGAAGCTGCTTTGTTAAATGAGATGTTGAAAGAGAAAACTAAGTTAATGGATAATGCAGGAAAAAATGAAATAGAAGATGCGAAATTAAATAGTACGTTTGATCATACATTCAATGACACGTTAAGTGATATAATGGAAGAAAAATTGAATGAATCTTTAGATACTTTAAACGAAATAAAAAATAATAGAAAAGGAGAAAAAAGAGAAAAACGAGAGAAAAGAGAAAAAAGAGAGAAAAAAGAAAAACGAGAAAAAAAAGAAATAGTCCCTTAAAAAAGGGTTCATTGAAAAAAGGAGTAATATCTGTTGGGCAATACAAATCAGAACTAGAATCTTTAACAAATAGATATAATGAAAAAATAATGAAAGAGATGATGGAACATGCGGAAAGTTTAAAAATGGAAAAAGAACTGGACTTAATGCATACCAGTATGTTAAATAGAAGTTGTACATCCGATGGGTTTTATAATTATTATGAGAATGTCATGAATCGAGATAAAGAAGATTGGGAAAATGCATTCGACGACTTGAAAATGGAAACACTGGATTTGAGAAGTGGACCAGTGAACACAACAGAACTATCGGATAGTGGATTATGCGAACAGCCCTTGAAAGTAACAGACAGAATTGACACTTTATCGAATGATGTAATAAATAGTATAGGGAATGACACTGTGAATGGAACCAATGAAGAAGAAGCTAAAGCCGAAGCTGAAGTTAGAAATGAAATTTCAGGAGCATTTAATGAAAATCGAAAACTAAGTGAAGAGTGGAAAGAAAAACAGAGCATAAAAGAAACGCATGTTTCGAGTGCAGCTAATGAAGCACATAAAACAGGCATTGAGAAAGACATATTGGTTTGTTCCAAAAACAGATATAGTGGCTCTCATAGAAACGAAAAAATGGAATCAAATAGCATCACAACCAAGGCCAGTACTAATAGTACCTATACAGATTGTTTAAGTAGCAACGAGTACAAAGCATTTTCTAAAGAAAATGACAGTGGTCACAGACATGGTCATGGACATGGTCGGGTTCGTGGAAACAACAAAGTAAAAAAATTGTTGCAAGAAGACAACAACAGTACCAACTACGTACATACTGTTGAAAAGGAGATATCTACAAAAGACAATCTGTCATGGCGAAATGGTGAAGTAATGCTTAAAGATAAAGAAGTTATCGAAGATGACCCAGTTATCACATCAGAAAGGAAAAATGAAAACATAGAGGAGAAACCGAATACGTATACTGTTGCGAACAAAGAGGATTATACAGAACCTAGAAGATCTTTGAGGAATATGTATAACGCGAGTGCAAAATTATATATGGATAAATTAATGGAACATTTAAGAGGAAATAGTCCAGTTTTAGTACCCGAAAATGCCGAAATG
Organism: Haemoproteus tartakovskyi; assembly: GCA_001625125.1. NCBI lineage: Eukaryota > Apicomplexa > Aconoidasida > Haemosporida > Haemoproteidae > Haemoproteus > Haemoproteus tartakovskyi. The sequence continues at coordinate 18,320 of LSRZ01000257.1, read as the reverse complement.
AAAAAAGATCAGCTCAAAATAAACGAAAAGAAGGAGATAAAATGGAAAAATGAACGAAGAAAAACAGAAAAGGAAGTAACAAAAGAGAAAGGAAAGCAGCAGAAAGAAAAGATGAAAGAGAAAGGAAAAGGAAAGCAAATGAATTTGGAAGAAGAAAAAGAAGAAAAAGAAGAAAAAGAAGAAGACAGTATTACCAACAATAGTTCCTCTGGTGGATACCATTCTAGTTACGAAACGTACATAGAACGAAAAAGACAATTACAAGAGGAAGGAAAAATCGTTATCGATTTAGACGATTGGAATCGAAATACGGTGCCAGAAAGTTTGAAAATTACGAAAGCAGAAAAATTAGAACAACGACAGCGAATGAAGGAAATAGAAACAATAGTGAAACAAAAAAAAATGGTATTTTGCACAGCTCAAGATATAGCTAGAAGAAGAAATAAAAAATATGCAAGAATGCAAATTTTATCAGAAGATGCAAAAGTAGAAAGATCTTATTTTTGTTACCAAATAAAAAAATTTTATAATCATAAATCGGGTTATTTCGGGTGTGGGTGGTCTAAAAATAAAACTGAATGGACTCCTTTTATTCATGCTCCTTATTTTGAAAGAAATTCTGTCGCCATTTTAAAGACAAAAGATAAAAAATTGTACGAAGATATTTATGATACAGTAGTACATGGAAAGGTGCACCCCGACATTCGAGTGGTAGAATTAAAAGACCATACCCATCCTATTCGTCTGAGTACACCTGCTGATGAAGACTGCTTTTCAGTTATATATGTAGGGAAAAAAATAAATGCAAAGGATGAAAGAGTTATATTTGGGGAATATACAGGTTATGTAGCCAGCAATAGAGAAATGAGTCAAGAAACACATCAGTATACATTCGCGTTAACGTTTAATAAAAAAGTGTTCAATGAAAAAAGCAACGTACTGTTCGTCAATGAAGTGCCTTCTGATGAAGAGCAAGGCAATGGCACTTATGAAAAAAAAGATGAAGAGGGACAAGAACAGGAGAAGAAGAAGGAGAAGAAGAAGGAGAAGAAGAAGTATAGGAAAGAGCATAAACGCACAGAAGATGAAGAAACAGCGGAAGAGGAAGTAGAAAATAGGACATGTAAGAAAAGGGAGAATGAGACCAAATCAGATGAAAGAGGGTGTGGTTTAGAATTAACCAGTACCAATAAGGGAATAAGAGGAAAAAAAACATGCAACGAAGAAAAAGCAAAACAAAATGATTTATATACAAAAAGAATAATTCTTCCGGATGATTATACGTATGCGGTGGATTCTTCTATTATGTTCAACGAAATGTCTTTGGTAAATCATTATAAAACATGTGATCTATTTTATGAGCACGATTTTCGTATTAACTCCGAATGGCAATTAGTATACATAGACGGATGGCCTCATATTATTTTAACATCAATACCAGGAATAGAAGTATATCCTGGAGAAGAATTATTTGCGGATTTTGGGTTTGAATGGTTTGAAAAAGTAAACGAAATTTGTCTGAGTAATTTCGTTAAAGATTTATACGAACATCGATTAAATAAACTGAAAATGAAATATGGTGAAGAAGAAAAAGAAGAAAAAAAAGGAGATGATGATGAAGATGAAGATGACGAAGAAGAAGAAGATAACCATATAAAGGGATTAAATGATGTAGTAGAAAAATACGAATTATTAAAATGTAGTACTACGTGTAACATATGTATGTATAGTATATCGATGAATGGATATGATAACGTAGTTTGTTCTGGATGTAATAATACATATCATTTAGAATGTGTACATAAGACATTTAATGATTTAAATTCGAATTATGAATGGTTTTGTCCCTTTTGCATACAATTTACGCTTAAGATAACAGAGAGTAAAGAATATCAAGCATTTGCTCAAAGAGAACGTCAAAGAAAGATGGGAACGAAACACATGTGCAACAGTGGATGCATGAGTAATACTAATGGTAGTAGCAATAACAGTTCTATCGGGAGCAGCTACACGAGTGGTAGTACCTTTGCAGATCGATTGTGCTTAGACAAGTGGTGTCAAGAAGATTTAAAGGGTATGTTTCGAGGAACGAAGAGTGTGGATGAATTGTTAGAAATACAGTGTGTTATAGATGAATTAAGGAGGTGTAAAAGAGAAGTTTCCAACATTATAAAAGACAAAGCTGCAGAGCTTAAGATGCTTTTCGCGGAAGAGCCGATCAGTATGAAAGAGTATCCTAAAGGAGAAGTATTTATGTTACAAGATAAAGAAGAGGTACAGATCGAACCGTTACATTTGAACACATTATCGGGAAAAGTAACGGGACAAGATTTAAAAAGCATATTAACAAATTACACAAATCAGGTAGACGATTTTTTGCTAAAGAAAGAAAAATTATACTGTTTGTTAAATAGCGAAGTAACAAGAAGGAGATTAAAAGTTTCGAAACACAAATTGAAATTGTTAATGCAGAGTAAAAGCGATGTAGAAGATTTTTTAAAAGAAGAAAATGAATTTAAGGAAATGTTAGAATTGAATGAAAAATGTGAAAATCTGTTAAATAAAGAGAATAAAGAACAAATGAAACAGTTGTTTCAGGAAGATATCATTATAGGAGATAACACCCCTTCAGGAAAATCGGAAAAATCAGAAGTGGGTCAAAGTGAAATTTTGTATAATACTCCCGGATCCAGTAGTTTTGAAAATATATTACACAATAAATATAATTATGTGTATGAAAAACTAAAGGAGATGCGTACAGAGGATAAAAAATGTTTTAAGAATGCTATGAAATTGAGTAAAAGATATCTTGGATTTCCTTTGTTAACGGAGTTTGAATCGGGGTTAAGTACAAAAGAACCATCACTTCCTTTAAGTGATAATTTAAAAAATTTAAGAGTATGTTCTAATTGTTATAAGGCACACAAGGATATTGCTCAAGCAATCATTTGCAGAATAACGAAGATGCATTTTCAACCAAACTTTGATGAATGTGTTTCTGACGGAAATCTGTTTAAAGCTTCGAGTGAATGTGTGCAGTTAATCATAAGGGAGTTGGCAAACACTTTACGAGCGTATCGTAAAAAAGAGCTGTGTGGAATATTTCCCCTCAAAGAAAACGCACGTGCACCTGTCATGGAAATAACAAACTCCACTGAAGAGAACCCAATGATATTCGCCAGTAATGCAGCTAACGAACGCACAACGTCTATTTTGTCTGTATGTGACGAAAGCGGAAAAGATGACAAACTACAGGAACTACAAAAAAAGGAGAACAGAGCAAAAAACAGTTCTTCTGTATCTCCTCTAAGAAATATGGAATACGTAAAGGAACAGAAATCCTCCGAAAGAGTTGAATCAATTTCGATGAAGCAAGAGGAAGGAACACAATTTGAAAAACAAAACGACATTAAAAATAGTAATGCTGTCGTATGTGCATATGGATCTAAAGAGAAATATAATTCGCTGAAGAGAGGGGGTGATAAGAAAAATGGCGATGAGAACAATAGTGACAATAGTGATGATGACTTACAGAAAAAAAATAGAAAAATGTTTGTAAATGATAATACGAATAATATAAATGGGGATGAAAATGAGAATGAGAATGATGATAAAAACAGTATTGAAACTAATGAAGACAGTAGTGTTGATAAGAAAGAAAAGAACGGATCATGTGAAAACGAAAGTATTGGGAAAATGGTAAGTAAAAGCAACTTTATTCCACTTATTGGAGTGGAATTAGGAAAAACAAAATTTCAAAGAGAGTTCACTGATGGAGTATATGTAGGTACTGTTACAGAACAGATAAAAGATGAACATGGCGTTAATTATTTTGTAGTGACATATGAAGATGGGGATGTAGAATGGATTACTCCTAGCTTTTTATTTCGTGAATTGTTAAAACAATCAACAAATGATGTAGAATATCCATTATCCACCCAATTTAAGGAATTATTTTATCATAATTTTCGAGATGATACCGAATTAAAAAAGTATTCGATAGAATTAAAACTGGAGAAAAAGAAGAAAAAATATACGGAGTTTATTTCGAAAAATAAAGATTTTGCACAAAGCGAGCGTAACAATTCGAATGTGAAAAAACATAAAAGTGTTAGTCGGGGGGCATCATCGAAAAGAAACAGAGGAACTTATGAGACGAACTCCAATAAGAAATCTTCGAGTGTAGGAAACCCGAAGAATATTGACGAGAACAATCTTGAAACATCTAGAGATGAAACTAGTGGTAGAAAGGGATCAAAAAGAAGAAAAACCACAAACATTATGTAAATACGTAATCGGGGAATGGTAATAGGATACTACTAGAATTATTATCACAAAAGGAGATTTTATTTATAATATTTAAAAACCTGTGAACATTTGAAAATAAAAAAAAAAAAGAAAAGAAATAAAAAAAAAAAGAAAAGAAATAAAAAAGTCCTTGTTTATTCAATATACGGTGTATGTTTCTTTTAGTTTTGTTTTATGTGCCATACATTTTGTACTAAGGAATGAAATGGTGTTATATATACATATATATAAGCTTGTAGATATAATATTGATGAAAGTGTAGTATGCTCATTCTTAACATTTACAGATGTTTTTTTTTATACGTATTTTAAGTGTTTATGGATTTGAATAAAATAATATATGTTTATGTATTATCATTTGTTAAAATAAACATTTCAAATGTTCATGTTCTTATTTTTTCATTACTACAAATAAATGTGTTTGAAAAAATAAAAAAGTTAATTATTTTTTTCAGACAAATTTTTTACAAGCGTAATATATTTTTTATGCAAATATGGTTACATTACCGTTATATATTTTTCATGTCAGTTGTTTACTATTTTATTTGTTGAAACTGTCGTCGAAGCGTACGAACAAAACTATGCTTTATGATTATATATGTGAATCAAAATTAAACACGTCACAATATTCTATATTGTTTGTGCTTTTAAAAAATAAAAATTTCAAAATTTTTTTTTTCTTTTGTTGTGTCTAATACTAATGATGAAAGTTGGTCTATGAAGTATTTCTATAAGAAGTATATCTATATAAAATATATCTATATAAAATATTTCTATAGGAAGTATATCTATATAAAATATTTCTATATGAAATCGAACCAATAAGAAATTGATACATGGAAATGTGTAAAACATACATATAGAAACAGTTGAACTTCGTTTTTTTTTTTTTTTTTTAATAGAATGTTTTTATTTGACAAATAATCTTTCTCATACAAATTATTATCATCGAGCAGAAACATAAGAATGAAACCAAATCTTTTCCTAAAATATTGTTTCTTTAAAAAAAAAAAAACTACAAAGAATATCATTCGAAAGGTGTTTATTGAAATTGTACTGACATGGTATCTATTTTTACTTAATGACTTAGTATAAGTTTCAAAATAAATTGGTTTCCCAATTCTATCTAATATTACATTAGGTAACTTCCTTTGCTTTTCCTCGTTATTTCTTTAAGATGATAGAATCGTATCACAGTATCGAACGAAAGAAAAGCAGGTGTAAAAATCTGTAAAAATGAAAACACGTAAATTCTACCGAGGAAAAAAGAAATATAATCTAATGAGATTTGAATGATTTTATAAGGTGCATCATTCTTGAAAAGACCTATTGCATTACAAAAAATATTAGAAATAAAATTATGCAGCAAAATGCCGCAACTTTTCTGTTTTTCTTTTATTTCAAAAAAAAAAAAAAAAAACAACATGCATACAGAAACGCTTATTCGATATGTATATACATTTGATAATATGCATTATGTTTCAAAAGAAAGTGATTCATTCATTAATCATATCCTGAATCATATATCGTTTATTTTATCAACTATCAAATGCTTCAATGAAACATTTTATGCTCACATATACACTTGAACTATGATCACGTGTTAAGTGTCTTACATATTAAACATTCATGTCTGTTTCATAATTGTCATATGTATTCTTTCATTTAACTTTGCATCGTCTCATGGAATGATGTTCAAATGTATTCGATCGATGAATGTTGTCTATGGTTTCGAATTCGAAAAACATATCGAATTTTTGTCATGAGTTGTAACTTTAACATAAAATGTTTCAAAAAAAATACTCTTTTTTACTGACATAATTAGGTATTATTTTTATTTCTAACCAACACAACTTTTGAAAAAGAAAAACTGTGGAAAAAAATAATGGAAAAACATAATCCAAAACAAATTTCTTACGACTGAAATTTTTAAAGAAAAACAACTTTTTATGAAGTAAACTTTGTTTTTTTGTTTGTCTGTTCTTTTCGTTTAGAAAGTCAATTAATAGGAGAAAAAGAAAATTCATCATACAGGCAAACTGCATTATCGTTTACGTTTAGTATTTCCTCTTTTCCTTTTTTCTTGTTTTTGTCTCACGCTTATACGTACAGACTCTGTCGTATATTGTTTTAGGTGTTTGTCATAATTTTTATAAGAACAGGTCCATTAACAAACTGAAAAGGCACTTTTCTTGTAGAATGAAAAACATAAATAAAATTCTATTGTAATTATGTATGATGTTTTGTTGTAGGAATTGAAAAAAAGAAAATTTGTACATTCAGAAAAATTTTAAAAGAAATATTTTTGCATGCAATTATTTGTATTTTTCTGTTTTTCAAAATAGTTTTGTTATTGTGAGATCAAAATGTGATATAAAAAAAGATTGTCTTAGATAAATTGTTTTGTCAACTGAAATTATTCTTATAATGGATATTTTTTTTAAAAAACAATAACACATTCTAAATTAGAATAAGTAAAAAATCATTAATAGGTAAACATATTTATACTCATGACATAAAAAATTTGGTTTCTCATATGAAAATAAATGTTATGTGAATAAAACAAACTACTATTATCCACAAAATTATACACGTAAAATTATACATATAGATGATTTCTATATTAATTTCTTTACACAGTTAATTATAAAGAACAATTTTTATTCTTATTGTTGAGGTACATTTTATAGAATCTAATTTTCCATTGGAGAAACAATGTTGTAAGAAATTAACATTTTGAATCTTTACTGAAATCTTTTTTTTTAGAAAAAAAAAAATCAGTCAGGTTTATAAAAAAAAAATTCTATAAAAATTTTTCTTTTAACATAATTCTTAGTCATCTGATTGACATCTGATTGATGTTATAGAAAATTTTCTTTTAACATAATTCTTAGTCATCTGATTGATGTTATAGAAAATTTTCTTTTAACATAATTCTTAGTCATCTGATTGACATCTGATTGATGTTTCTTATAAAGAATTCTCTTTCTTTCGATTTTTCTTACATTCATTTCTTTTTAAACTACTTGAACACATTTTTCAAGTTTAGTTAAATATAAATATATATAATGGAATATATTTATATATTGTGAACAACCATTAAACTACTGTAAACCTTTTTTTTTTTATTTTTGACATTTCATAAGTGATGTAAAAATTTACTTTAAGTTTTTTATTATACAAAGGTTGTACTTTCATTTCCTGAGACCTAATACATTACATCCAAATGAACCACATCATATAATTTCATTTTTTCAGACACTTTCCTATATTCCCTGTAAAAATTACAATTTTTTATTACGCATATAGAATGTGACAAATTAAACAGTTTCTAGCATATGATTTTACAGTTACATGTATTGTAGGTTATCAGAAATGCTTTCTTACTTTTTTTATTAAAGTTACATTAATATCACAATTATCAGGATGTTTTCTATTGTAAAGCTTATAAAAAAAAATTGAATCATTATATATACCTCTGGTATATATAACTTTCGTGATTTGTCATGTACACAATAATTATTTTTCCTTTTTATTTTTTTTGATTAAGATATTTCATTAAGATATTTCCTTTATATTTAACTCTTTTTGTTATTTCTTCTAACATAGGCATTTTAAAATTATCTTTATAATCTTCTGTTTCATTTTAAGTATGTTTTAATTAGAGTACGTTTCATTAAAAATATGAAAAATAGCACAACTGCATTTATCATTTTTTATTTGAAACATAGATATATTCATCCAATATGTGAAACCTTCTTTATCTCTATGCATATGATTAAAAATTTAAATGAAATTATTCAGCTCAAAAAAAATTTTATCTGTACAATTTATTATGATTAACCTTATTCCTTCATACCTAATGAGAAACTTTTGCCATATGTTGTAACCGTAATAGTACCATCCTCAATGTAATAATTAACAGATATAGAAACACAAACAATAGCAAATCTTTTTTTTTTTTTCAACAATACTTCAATTTTAATTTGAGTTCCATTTCATTTCCTTAAAAAGAAATAAATACGTTTTATGGTATACTGCCATATTTCCACCTTGTAAAATTAAAATGGTTTCAATAAAATGTATCGAAACATCACTGTATAAAACCAAAAATTTTATTTAGATTTGTAATAAGAATAAACAGTTAAATGAGTCTCTTGCTTTTAATTTTTTTTTTTGCAAAAATTTCCGATTTTTTTGTTGACACAAACTGTACTTCCCTACTAGTCCGTGTGTTGTCCGCAGAAAAGAAAATGGACTTGATTTTCATTCTAATATTTGTTTTATATAATTGCTATTTCACGTAACTGATTGTTTAACATCTTTTAACTGTTTCTTAATTTCTTTTTTACCGATTCTGACAGTAATGTACCTTTCATTTTATTAGGAGTGAGCTTTCTACTTTCTCTATCCATAAGCTATACAGAATATATAAGTCCGTTACGGATATGTTTACAGAATTCACATTTCTTTTGACACTTTTTTAAATTACATTTGTTTCATAATTTAATCACTTTTTTTAATACATCATCAAGTGTATTTACATCTTTAATCATAATAATAGCAATGATATGATCAATATAGATTACGACATAACCATTTAACACTAAAAGAATAAAAACATATTCCATCATTATTTGAAATTACGCAGGGTCAGTTTTTAATCCCATTGTTAAGACACTGAACATAAATGTTCTTATATTTGATACTACAAACGAAGCTTAACGTTCACCTCTTACAGTTACATATATGCTCCCCAATTCACCTTTCCATTTTATTTTTGAAAACCATTCCACAGCAAAAAATAATTTTATAAGGTTTTCTATATGTTGAGAAGAATAAGCATTGTAATTTGTTATTTTATATATCTACTAATCTACTGTTAAAATACTGACTGCTAATTTTTTTTTTCTACCGCTCTTACGTATGTACACACTAATACTATATGAGATGTGACAGTAGATTATTTTACTATAATAATAATATCAACAATGCTAATTAGATTTCATTGACTTTTTTATATATAAACTTTTAATATAAATTCACATATAGGTTTATCACGATTATATTTTTTTTTTATTTCATTAACATGTTCTGACACATGTATTTCATTAATAACCTGACTGTTAACTTTCCCTAACAAGTATTTGTTTTTTAAAAAATATATTATTGAATCTTTGTTTAAGCTTTTAAAATATCAAAATCTTTTTTTTTAATAGCATTTTTTCTTTTTTTTTTAATCGGCACATTTTCTCCTCTATAGGAAAATGCTCTTTTCTTATTTAATAACGAATATTTGCAAGATTCGGAGTTCTAGTTTTTTATTAAAACTGAATTTAATAAAGAATTATGCATGTATGAAATGTAAATAATTTCTTGTCTGCTTTCAATAATTCCAAATTTTAGGTGTATGTATTATCCGCGAGAATTATTCCATATCATTTCATTTGAAATAAGTACCCCGAATTCTGGATATACATACATTGCTTACACTTACATAAGCAACTAAAGGATCTTTTTTTAATCTTACTGTATGTTCATCAAGATTTGAATCTTTCCCTGACCACAGAATCTATTATTGTTTGCAAATTTTTATATACCCCTCAAATTTTTTACGATTAGAATTTATCTGTTTCCATTTCGCTTTAATGTTTCTGGATAAGAGAAACTTTGAGCATTTTACCAATTTTCAGTAACAAGATAAAACAAATTTCTGAGAAAAACAAAAGGTTGTAATTTTTGTTTAATATTACGAACCACACTAGGTAAAAAACATACTTTTGTTCCCATATATTAAAGCTTTCAATAATCTTTCGTCAAAATGAAAATAATTCGTTATCAGAAAAAAAAAGATTTTGTGCAAACACTACTGAAGTGCAAAAAGATATTAACTTTTTTTAACATTTTAAGATTTGAAGATTTTAAGATTTGAAGTCCTGTACTCGTTGTTTCACTCTACATATTGAAACAGCAGCATTTGATTTTTAAAGAAATAAAATAGTAGTACCTTTTTTGAGAACTGTTCTGAGACTATTTTTTTTTCTTCAGCTATATATTCAATGTCTCAAAACCATTTAACATAAGAAGCATAATGTGAACGGTAAAAAAAAAGATAATATGGAACTTAATTTCATAGAGAGTTTTATATACTGACATTTTGAAGAACATAAGAATTTTTGAATTTGAAAAATGAGCACATTTTCACTTACCCAGTCTCTTCTTTCTATCTGTTTCTTTCCCATATCAGTGAAAAATTCTGTGAATCAACTTTCACACATTTCTATAGATTCTTACATTATATAATATGTAATTCTTATTTATAATTTATTCATGTGAACTTTGATTTGTAGATGGGTGGTTTCTAAAATTTTATTTATACGAGAAAGTACTGAAATAAAATCTTATGAAAACGTTGAGTTCATTTTCTCCATAAATAGGAAGCTAAATAGGAAGCGCCTCTTTTTACAAAGAAAATTATATTATTGTATTAAATTTCTCCTATTTATAATGTAATAATTATTCTTGATTTAAAGATATTTTTATACTTTACAACACACGCCATTATTATATATTAACAACACATAAAATCTTGTCACGGTTTATTTTTGTTGATTTTCTGAATGAATTGAAAAAAAATATAATTTTTACATTCAGAAGCATTTTTTTTACAAAGCATATTGTTGCATTTATTTTTCTTTTTCTTTTTCTCAAAATTGTTATTGAGTTCAAAACATTTATACTAGTGAAAAAAAAAAAAAAAAAACTAAAAAAAAAAAACACATGACATGACAAAAAAGAAAAAATCTTGAGTAAACTTAAAAATCTTTTACTGAATTTTTTTTCTGTCAATTTCAAATTTTCTAAAAACACATATCTTTTCTAGAAAGGAAAAAAATTAAAAAGGAAAAAAATAGAACAAGTAAAAATTATTACGTGAAGATTGTTATGTGCATAAAAATAAAATTCTTTCGCGCAGGAAAATAAATGTTACATGGATAACCTAAACTAATATTTATATACAAATGATTTATATATATTCGTCTCTTGATAAAATTAATTAAAAACAAAATTTTAAATCTTATTTTTGAGGTACATTTAACGGACCACAAAAACAAGAGAAAATGTGAAATTATAAGAAAATAGTGCACTAGCCATTTATAATAGCACGCAAATTAGTACGCATTAAGAATAGGCATTTTTTTTTTTTTTTTTTTTAAAATTAATAGTTATGATCGAATCTTACTTTTCCATGCAGATAAACTGCTCCTAAATTTTTCTTATTTATTCAAAGGCTATTTGCTTGCCGCTTTCTACTTTTTTCTTTTTTTTTGTGTGTCTTTTTTCTTGGTGTTCTTTTTGTCGTTTTCTTTTTTGTTCTGTTATAATTTTTATCTTTTTAATTTTTCCTCTTTTTTCTCCTTTTTTTTTTTTTTCCTTCTTTCCTTTTTTCCTTCTTTATTATTGTTATTATTATTTTTATTATTATTATTTATTATTATTAGGATTAGTATTAGTATTATTATTATTATTACTATTTATTATCAATATTATTATTATTATTATTAATACTATTTATTATTATCAATATTATTATTAATATTATTATCATTACTATTATTATTAATATTATTAATGTTATAATTATTATTAATATTATAATTATTATTATTAATATTATTATTATCATTATTATTATTCTTATTTTTACTCGAATTATTAGTATTAGTATTTTTATTATTAGTATTATTTTTATCATTATTATTAGTATTAGTATTTTTATTATTAGTATTATTTTTATCATTATTATTAGTATTATTATTAATTTTTTTTTTATTTTTTTTTTGAATTTTCTACTTCTTTTGATGGTTCTCAAGTGGTGGCACCGTGGAAATTTTTTTTTTTTAAAGTAATCCATTTAATGAAACAAAAGAAAAGAGTTTTTTCTACATTCTCTAAGTGTGCCAATAAGAGAATCACTAGTACATTTCATAAGCCATTTGATAATAAAATTAATAAGCATATTGAAAGATGACTCAAGAAGATGAGGAATTTGAAATTGAGGACATTGTTGGTGTGAAAAAGAATAAAGGGGGGTTTTATTTTCGGGTACGATGGTTCGGTTACAAGCCATTTGATGACACTTGGGAACCAGAATATAACTTAGAACATTTAACAAAATTTAGGAAAAAAATGACTGCATTTAAAGAGGAATTAATGAATAATATAGAAATGGGAAAAAAGAAGGGAAAACGGGTCGTACCAAAAATTGACCGTGGAAATGTTTCCAATATGAACGTAGATAATAAAAATCGTAATAACAAGATTAAAAAAGAAGATCTTTTGGAAGACGCACATAAGAAAAAAAAATCATCAGCGGTTCATAAAAGCAGTAAACCAGAAAGTTCAGGTAATAGAAAACAGAATGGGAAAAAAAGAACGAGGCCAAATGAAGACCGTGTAAATAACTACAATGCGAGGGGTGTTTTCGATGGTGTGGTAATAGGTAGTAATCAAATGAATAGCGGAAAAGTTCGAGAGCACAAAAGTAAAGAAAATATGAACAGGGTTTCGAATTTCACTGATAAAAAAAAGGAAGGGAAGAGTGGCGAAGAAATAAAAGAAATATTTCTTAATGGTAAAATTAATACGAGTAGTGCAAAGGATAAAAATAAAGGAATAGTGGCGATTGGAGAAAATGATACGCTAGGTGTACGGAAAACATACTTTGGGGATAAGAGGAGAAAGTTGGATGAGAAACAGGTTTTAAATATTTTTAGTAGTGGTTCCAGCGAAGTGGATACATTCCCAACGAATCTTTCTATTTGTGATTATCTAGCTATGCAAACTTATATGGATAAACCACAAAAGAAAGTGATGCTAGTAGAAGATATATATGGGGTTCGTGTTCGAAATGACGAAATACAATATATGGCATGTTTATCAAATGACAAAGCCATATGGTTAACAGAAACTGAAATTGAAAAAACGCCTCATATAAAAGTAAAATTAAAAGATTATAAAAGATATATTTTACAAGATACAAAAGAAGAACTTGCAATAACCATAAAAAATATGCACACCATCGGAAATTATTTATATCTTTCTGTTGTACTGAATTTAGGAAATGGGGAAGGAGTAACTAGTTTATACCCATCGAAAGTTGTAGAATATATATACCCTCATGAATACTTGAAATTTTTATTGTCTAAATTGCGTTTGAGTTCTTGAAACTGAAGAATGTTATTATTTTATATATATATATATATTATTTTTTTTTTTTCTCTTTTTTGTTGCTACAATTCCCACCAGTCTTCCATTTGGTTTCATTGACTACCGGTTTCACTTTATGAGATACTGAGTTGTATGTATTTTAGTTGAGCAAGAGACGACACATCGCATGTTAGAGTTAATGGGTGCAGTTTTCCTAAAAAGGGAGGGGGAAAAGTAAAAATAAATTTTAGTACAGGGTAAAACATCTTTATGTATACATATAAATGCTATGAGCATATTAACTATTTTTTTTTTTGAATCTTTTTGAATTTTTTTTTTTTTTTTTTTGAATTTTTTTTTATGCGGCATAGAGAAGTCCAAATATTTCGCATATTTTTGTCGCAGAAGTAGAATAAATATGTTATATAATTAAATTGTGCATCTAATAACCTTTTTTTTTTTTGTTTATAGAAACAAGCTTTTTCATACATTTACAGTTGTGGAATTTACGGATTTTCCGATTTTTCCTTTTCCATATAAATAAAATATATTTTAGTGTTTTGCTATATGTTTTGTTTTATATATATAATATATGTTATGTACAATTTTCTAGATGCATTCATCATATTTTTCGTTTTTTTTTATATTCAATGGAAAATAGTCAATGTTAAGCAGATGTACAATCCTTTGCTATGTTCTTCGTTTTTTTTTATTATTATTATTTTTTTTTGTTTTTAGTGTATTAATGTGTAAACATGTATATATGTATATATACATAATCGTGTAACGCTTCTTATTCATTGTTTTTAACTAAAGCCATGTTTTTGATTTTGTAAATGGTAAAAAGGCATTTTGAGTAACACAAAAGAGAGAATACTTGTTTGATTGGTTTATATGAAATAATTGTCCCTATGAGAATCTGAAAACATAGGAACACAACGTTAATTGCGTGAAATAGACAAATATAATTTTGTACACCTGTAAATGGGGCATACTCGTACGAGAGGGAAAAATGAAAATGATAAAAAAAAAGTGTGCAGTTTTTCGTAGAACCATATTTGTGTTTTGTGATCAACTCTGTCATCTCTTAAAAGTAATTACAAAATAAAAAAAATAAAAAAAATAAAAGGCTGTCAAAACGGTTGTGGGACTTTTAATAATAGCAAACAAATATATTGTTTATACAATATTAAATCGTACTTAAAATGTAACGTAACACATTTTTGTTCATGAGAAGCATGTAGATCTTACAAGAAATGTACCAAATAAAAGTGTCCAAATAAAAAATTGAACCTTTAAAAAGACTTCGACAATACATGAAACGGTTATACAATTTTCAAATCAAGGCAAAACATTTTATGGGACAACTGAAGTGACAACTGAAAAGGCAACATGTTTGAAACATATATTGCAAATATGGTATATATGTTTTACAAATATCAAACGTATGGGTTTTTTTTTCCTCTTTTTATGCTTCTTTATCAGGAACGTTCTGGTGTACATCTAGTTCTAACATTTTTCAAAATATAAATCTACTTTCTTTTTTATTTTTAGTAGAATCAAAAGATTAAGGCATTCAAAAAAAAAAATATATTAACCGTTGCAAATAATAAAAAAAAAAAAAAACTTTTTAAACTGTTGCAAATAAAAAAAAAAAAAATTAATAGATATGCATGTATATATGTACAACACATATACACATTTTAGAAAAAGGACAGAAGAGTGCAAGAACATCATATATTATAAACATAAATTTTTCTATTTGTTTTATAGTAATTGAATAAGAACTCTATGGGTGTTTGCATTATGTGCAGTTAAGAGTTTAATTTTTTTTTATTGAATAAAAATGTTTATATATTATATATAGAACAAATGCGTAGTTAAGGAATTATTAGGTGCACGCGAACGCTCACAAGCTTGGAAACACAACTGTATCAATAAATTTTCGAAAACGAACTTATAATATATTTCAGATTCATTCTATATTTCATTTCTCTGGTTTCTTGATTTTTTTTACTTTATTTTAGTTTTGTTACTATTTGGAAAATGTGTTTTACTATTTACTTTTTGCCATCATTGAACAGTTTTTTTCAAACTAAAAAGAGTGTTGCAGTTGTGATGAGCTTTCAATAGTATTAAGTAGATGAGCGTATTATATATATGATGGATTTTAAATATTGAAAGAATGTAACTGTTTAAATTTGTATAAGAGTGTTTTATACATGTTTTATTCTTTTCTATTAACCTTCATTCTTTGGTTTGTAGCTATATTTCTTTTTCTTTTTCTTTTCCTTCTCTTTTCTTCTTCTCTCCTTCTCTATTTTTCTATTCCTTTTCTCATATTCTCCTTTTTCTTTTTCTTCTACCGTTTCTCCTTTTTTTTTTATTCCTCTCCCTTTTCTTCCACTCCTCCTTTCCTTTCCTTTCTTTTTTCTCTTTTTTAAATTCCCTTTTTTTGCACGCTCCCGCTGGTTTCTTTTTTTTTGACAAAATGAAGCAGCGCGAGAATGTAGAGTATTGTAAGAGTATGTTTTTAGAATTTAAATTATTAAATAACTTTTTAAAAGATTTGAGTACACAACTTCATAACAGCAGTGCCGAAAATTATACGAGTATCTACGATGAGTGTGTTGATAATATATATAATATGCAGTATATGAATAAATTAAACAATGAAGTGATAAAAAACATTGATAATATTACGAATAAAAGTGATAACAGTACTAACAAATTTCCTGAAGAAGAAGTAGACGAACAATATGTAGAATACTTTGTTCAGAATTTAGTTTTTAACATAAAAGCATTTTTAAGAAATAATTATAATTTAATTGATGAGAATATTGAGAAATTAAAAAGTAGGAATAAGAAATTAATTGAGAAATTAAAACTAGGAGTAGAAAATGCGGAGAATCAAGAAAATTATATTGAAGAATTAGAGAAAAAATTACAAATCGCAAAAGAAAAAAATCGAACAGCCGATAGATTAATCGACAAGATTAATTATTTAACTATCGAAAATGAAAAACTTACTAACACCAATGAAATGTTAGAACATAATGCTTTAATACAAAAAGAAGAGAATCAGAAGCTGAAAACCGAATTAAAGAAATATATACAATTGTATGAAATAAATAAAGAATGTGCAAATAGATATGCTCGCAATAATATTTTCAATAATGAAATGAACACTTTATTTAAACAAATAAGAAACCATATGGATGCTAAAACAAATTGTATTACAGGAGGAAAGAATTTTCGAAGTTACAGCTTTGATTTTTTAAATACTGTTCAAAGGGCTACAGAAACAAAATATATAAGTTTGAGCACAAATAAATGTACACATAAGAATTATTTAAATCATTCTCATCAGCGAAAATATTCAGATCAAGATAAAACATATAGTGAAAACCGTACTGATAGTTTTAACAAAAATTTTTTATCAGTGGAAAAAGATGTGACGTTATTTGGGAATTCTAGTTCTAATGACTCATATAACAAACTAGACATCAAAAAAATGGCAAATACTGATTCGAACGAGATCCGAATGATCCAAAACATATATGACATTAAAGAAGAATCGGATAAAAATTTTAACGATAATGAAAAACAGAAGAAACCATCTTTATACAAAATTTACAGTAGAAGTACATTAAGTAAAGTAGAAGAAAGCGACAATCCATATAACAACATTGATCTTATAAATGAACAATCTTCTAAAACTTGTCAAAGAAAAAGCATCGAAAAAAAAAACTTTCGAGAAGATAATTTGAAAAATGTACATAGAAAACAAGCTAAACGTGTTATACACAAAAATTATTCTACTAGTACAACGCTTCTTATGGACATCCGAAAAACGTTAAGTAAGTATTAAAAAATATTAAAAAAATATTAAAAAAAATAAAAATTAATAAAATGGTGGAAAATAGATAAAGAAAAAAACGAATATATAACAAAAGATGTATACAAATTATACATGATTTTATTTTATTTTATTTCTTCTTTTGTAGAAAGCGATAGGACAGATCTGATAAATTCTATGCTAAAAAAACATGTGGCAAAAATGGAAAAGAAGAATTCAAAAAAATTGTTAAAAATGTATCAAGTAAATAAAACTTTTCTTATTACTTATGTCACATTATATACTGTCATCATATTGTACATATGTTACAAAGTCAGCCTTTTTAATTAAAATATATATGAATCTGAATTCTGAGGAGCATTTAGAATATAAAAAAAAAATAAGTTTTCTATTCTTATTTGTTGTTATTCTCTCTATATGTATATATTTTAGAGAGAAATATATGTGTATATATATATATATATATATAGATATATTTTTTTTTTTTGAGTTTTGATTTAACGTTTAATTCGCAAAAGCGATTAAGCTGTTTTTTATTATGAATATCTTTTTACCAATATTACTATATGTTTAATTTTATACATTTTTTTTTTTTTTTTTAGTGTGTTTAGTTTTTTTTTTTTACCGTTTTATTATTTTGTTGTTGTTTTTTTAATTGAAGATTAGTAATATATAATATACAGTATATGATTTGTAAAAAAAGCATTTAATTATGCAATGGATAATTAAACATAATTTATATTTAGTAATTTACATTATACATATACATACATATACATATATAAATTATTAGTATTCTATTTGTTTTATACACTATGTCAGTTTTCCTAAAAATGCACATATATATATATGTATATTTATATATATATATACAAATTTTATATTTTATACTTGTTTTCAAATTCATTTAAGTATTATTTTTTCCATTAATTTACTCGTATTTA
>LSRZ01000256.1:6208-22220 GCA_001625125.1 Haemoproteus tartakovskyi | reverse complement strand
GTATATATATCTTTTACTAATAAGTTTTACTTTGTCACCTTATACATTTTCACCTCCTTTAATAGTGCCTTCGCTTTGGCATCATTTTGAAAATGCTGTCTCACGGGTTCAAGTATTTGGTTGATGTAAACGGCAACATTATCTTTTAAATCCTTTGGATGAATAGAACCATTTAAGTAATCTTCCTCAAAAGTTTTCAAATCGTAGTATGTTTTGTTTCCTAAAAGGTGGAAAAGAGGGAAAGAGGGAAAGAGGGAAAGAGGGAAAGAGAGAAAAATAAAAAATATGATATATATGAAATTCATTTAATAAAAACAAATTAGATTACAAAAATTTTATTAAAAAAATGTTAATATATCAATTTAATAAAACAAATTAAATTACAAAAATTTTATTTAAAAAATGTTAATATATTAATTTAATAAAACAAATTAGAATACAAAAATTTTATTAAAAAAAATGCTAATATATTAATTTTCATAAAAAAGTTTTCATAAAAAAGTTTTCATAAAAAAGGGAAATAATATGTTAGGTTGTTGTATATAAGAATACTGGTACTATACCTCCATTTTCTTCTTTACGTATCATCTCAAATTTTCCATAATAGGGATACACAATGCTTTTTGCATATGCATATATGGGATTCTTTTCAATAATATTTGGTGGACAATAAGCTTTTTTAATTTTCTGATTCACTTCGGATGGTGAGTCGTCCATAAAAATTGCGGAATTTACATCCGATTTTGACATTTTTTCTTGTCCTTCTAACAATCCAGGTAACATTTCATGTGATAAAATAACAGGTTTGTTCTTTATTTTTTTTAAATCACAATATTCTCTTGCTAACATATTAACCTTTCTTTGATCCGTACCCAATTGACAAATGTCCACTTTTAAAAAAAATATATCAGCACATTGCATACATGGGTATAAAATTTGTGAACAATAATTCTCTTCATCATTATGTCTTCCCATTATTTTTAAACATCGTTTCATTCGAGTAATGTTGAAGGACCTAGATACATCCATTACCAAAGACCAATATTCGTCTGGTTTTTTATTGATTTCCTCACTTGCCCAAAGGAATTGAACATGTTCCATATTCATTCCACAAGCTTTCCACACTTCTATAAAATATTCACCCATCTTTCGAATTTTTTTTAAATTTGAAGACAATTTATTATTCAATTGAGCAAACCAATCGGCAACCCAAAAAATGAATGTGCAATTGTTTGATGTCAGCTTGTTCACTATGATACTCTTTAAAAGACCTACAAAATAGACAAAAAGAAAAATCAGAAATATGAAAACAGGAAAAAGAAGAAGAAGAAGAAAAAAAAAAAAAACAGGAGAAAACATTTTTCTGTTCATTTTCTATCAAATTTTCTATCAAATTTTCTATCATATTTTCTATCAAATTTTCTATCAAATTTTCTCATTAATTATTATCGATTGTTTTTCCAATTTTTACCTTGAGCAATATGCATCCTTCCCGATGGTTCAAACCCATCATAACAAATAAGTCTCCTTTCAAGATGCACTTTCTTTAATAGTTCTTCTTTTTTTATACATTCATATCCTACTGATAATATTTCTTTGTATCTTTTAATCCCAAGTTCTGTTACATGTTCATCCATTACAATATTATCTACTTCATTCAAATTTATTTTGGATTTTGATACATTTGGATTATTGTCATCATCATCATCATTATCATCATCGTTATTTTTACTCACACTGGTTTCTCCTTTTGCAGACACTCCGGTTAACACCTTATTATCTATATTATTCATTCCTGTGTTTGCACCAGTTCCATTTCCTGCACCTGTATCTGCATTTGTACTTGCTACTGTATTATCTTCATTTCCCATTGTCTCTCTTTTTTCAAAGATACTTTCTACTACTTTTGTTTCAGTATTAGAAACGGTACTATTTTTCATTTTTACAAAAAGTGAGTAACAATAATTCCTTATAAATATGCTTGAAGTTATTTGTTTCCCTTTCACAAACAATTTTAGCATTAGATATTTCCCCCTTATATTATACTTATTGTTTCCCTAATTTCATTTTAGTATTTTACCTCTCTGTTTACACCTTTTAACTTTTCTTTTGTTTCTGCTCCTATTCGTTGTTTAGCTCTTTTCATATAAACAACGTCAAAGTGTCTCTAAATTTATTAAAAGTTAAAAGCAAAAATAAAAATAAAAAATTAGTGAGTTATACAAACTAGCTAAAAAAAATGGTCGTATGCTCTATGCTCTAACAGCAACAAAATAAAATAACCCCCCAAAAAAAAAAAAAGGAAAAAAAAAAAAAAAAAAATAAGAAAAAGGAAAGAAAAAGAAAAGAAAAAGAAAAGAAAAAAAAAAGAAAGCAAAAGATTAAGAGGGGGGAAAAAGGAAAAAAGGGAAAAGGGAAAAGGGAAATGAGGAAATAAAAAAAACAAGGAAAGAAACTGAAGTGCATTAGTTTTCTTCACTACATTCTTAATTTTAAATTCATAATATTTAAATTAATATGGGTAGTTTTGGATTTTCTTTTATTGTTTTTGAATTTTCAAGTTATATTTACATATATATTTATATATATATACATATATATGTTATATTATATTGTGTATTATCGCATTATATTCGAAATTGACAAAGATATTTTTTAAAAAATAGAGAAAAGTTAAAAATAATATATATATATATATATATATGGATATATATATGTATAAATATTAAAAAGAAACACATTACAAAATTAACAAACTTAAAATAAAAAAAAAAAAAAACTACATATTACATAGGTAAAAGTTTTTTTTAAATCAAATAATTTCATTTCATGGTACCATTCTAAAGAGTGAAATCAGAAGCACATTTTACACAACCGAAGAACTATATTTTTGCCTATCGGGAATAGGTATGTATATAAATAAATACATTTGCGTATCCATGTCGACAAAGGAAAACCAGAGGTCCAATTATAGGAAGACATGAAAAGACAGAAATTAAGAGAAGAGAACATATAAGAAAAAAATAATGGAAAGGAAAAGGAAAATAAATCGTTATAATTAATTAAGGCTTTATTTAAAACAGAAAGAGAAAAAAGAAGTTTTATTTCAAATTGTTTTTTGCTTTGATTTTATCACCATAAATTGAATACAAATATAATTTCTTTCATGCTTTAGGTTTTCTATTATTTTTTTCACATACAGGCCTCAGCAAGAAAGCTTTATAATAATAATAATAATACAACATACATTGGAGTAAATAAATAACAGAACCGAGTAAATAGTTGAAAGTACTATTAAGGAAATATACATAATATATGTATATTTATACATATATATATATATATATATATAAAGGTAAATAAATAAATTATTGATATATATACACATAGTGTAATATACATTGTAAAATTATTTTAAGCTTTTTGTCAAATTGTTCGATTATTTGTGAATTGTTTCCTTCAAAAACAGAATAATCTATTACATAATGAATTTGCTAATAACCCTTCCACGATAAAAAAGTGTATACACTTGTGAATGTGTGTGTACAGCCATATACATATAAGTTTTATAAGTTGTTTTTTTAGTTGTTTTTTCAGTTTTTTTAGTTTTTCTCGTTTTTAATATTTTCGTTCCCTTTTCTATATATACTTATATATACATATATATATATATAACGTTCCCCTTTCTTTCTTTTTTTTTTTTTTCTTTCTTTCTCTCTCTCTCTCTCTCTCTATATATATATATATATATATGTATAGGTACTATGACTTTTTTTGCTTTAGCACGAGTTTTTACTTTCTAGTAAAAATATATGTACTGTATATATAAATTACAGCAATTAATCCATTAGAATTATATCAATTTTATAACAGTACAAATACCTATATATAATAAGAAACAAAGCCATAATAGATACATATTTTAATAAAGCCCTTTCTTTATATCTTATATAAAATTCTAAGATGGGTGATGGAAGTGAGTCAACGATCATATGTGTCGATAATAGTGACTATAATATAAATGAAGATCTCTATCCTGATAGACTTGTGTCCCTGAAAGAATGTCTGAATATTATTTGTGAAAATAAAATATTATCTCTTGACCACCGTGTCGGAGTATTGTTGATGGCTGGCGAAAGATGCAGAACATTAGTAGCGTTAACAAACTCCTTAGGGAAATTATTAAATAGTATTCATGATATTCCAGTGAACGGTACCTGTGATATTGTAAAAAGTTTATCAATTGCTCAGTTAGCACTAAAGCATAGATTTAATAGAGGTACAAATCAAAAAATCGTTTTACTGTTAGGAAGTCCTTGTACAGAGAATGAACAGAATTTAATGAATATAGCAAAACAACTAAAGAAAAACAACATTGGAATTGAAATTGTCAATTTTGGAAGTACTGAGATCAATAGAGAGATATTAACAAAGTTGTATGAAAATGTCAATAATAATCAAAATTCAAAGTATATAGAAGTACCACCAGATGCAACTAATATTTCGGAGTCCATATTGAGCGTCTTTTCAAATCATGCCTATTGCAGTTATGGTGATGTAAATGCAAATTCCGATATATTTAATACAGTGCAAAATGCTTTAAGAGAAGATGATATAGGAAATGCAGTTGGTGGCATGAATAACGCGGTCGGTGTCAATAGGAATGCAACCAATGCTGCTAGTCGTCTCAACGACATGCCAACAATCGAAGATGTTCAAAATATGGTAGATATTGATAATGATTTAAGAGAAGCTTTACTTTTATCGTTAAGAGAATACAACGAAAGACAACAAATATTAACGGAATCATCGCATGTTCCCGAATCTGCACCTGCAGCTACAAGTGAAGAAAATGGTGCAAGGGAAAATCAAACGACCGATAATACAAATGTTCCTCCCAATACGAATACCAGCGAAACACAAAATGAAACTATAGAAGAAAACAAAGAAACAAACGAACAAAGTGACATAGGATCGAAAGAGGAAAAGCAAATTGAAAATACGGAAGAAAATAAACAAACGGAACAAAATGAACAAACTGAACAAAATGATAAAAATGAAAAAAATGACCAAACTGAAAAAAAATGAAAAAAATGAAAAAAATGAGCAAAATGAATCTATTGGGGAAGAATAAAGAAGGAGGCAAAAATAAAAAACAATACTTGGAAAACATATATCTCTTATTAATAGGAACAACTGAGTCATTTCATTTCTTGTCTATAAGAATTCGATGTGTAGATAAGAGGAGGAAACGTATGTAGACACATGTATAGAGGTATATACTTATGTATAGATATGTAATCTTTTTTAAGCATATATATATATGTATATGTATATGTATTTTTCCTTACCGAAACTCAGTTTTTTGTTCTTTTTGTATATATTTATAGGAAATTTTATAAACTGTGTGCTTCTATTTTATAACTCTATATTAAAAACATGTTTTTTATAATGATCCGTGTGTATTGAATTTTCCTGTTCATATTATTATATTTCCGTTGTTTTTTAATTTATTTATGCACTTAAGATGAAACAGTCACGAATGTTGTTCAGTAATTTTTTCTCCTGTTTTTTAAAAATTGAAAGAAAGGAATGCATTTAAGTGCATTTCTGTTTTACAAAATTTATAAAAACATTTTTATTGACAGTATAACTCCTTACAAATGGAAAAAGTAGCACACAAATGGAAAACAATTCTCATTTCGTGGATAGAATTGGGATACATAAGATAGAACATTAGAACCGTTTTCTTTGACCCATTCCTTGTTTCTTTCCTTCTTTTTTTCTTTTCTTCTTTTTTTCTTTTTTTCTTTTCTTCTTTTCTTTTTTATTTTCCCCTCTTTTTTGTTTCGCAAAATTTGTAGTAACTATTGTGATTGGAAAGGAGAAATGGCAATTGGTAGATGGTTCTTTTTGTTTTGTGGTATTCTAATCGTTTCAGTGAGCCGTCATGTTCACATCTATTGTAGTGTCTACACAGGTAACGTATATAGGTACAGGTACAATGATCTAGCTGACAGTAATGAAGATATTATATCAGGAAAACATGACGACATCGAAAGTAAGGTAGATGCAAATGCAGATACAGAAATAGATACAAAAACAGATACAGAAATAGATACAACAACAGATACAGAAATAGATACAAAAACAGATACAAAAACAGATACAGAAACAGATACAAAAACAGATACAGAAACAGATACAGAAACAGATACAAACACAGATATCAGAACGGGTACAAAGAAGACGGAAGAAGTAAATGTGAATGACATTAAAAGTAGAGAAGAATACAATTGGAAAAAACAAACAGAAAACAATACAAATACAAATCATTTAAATCAATCTAATAATTTTTATGAGTATTTTAATGGGGAAAAAAAATATAATAATACTCCAAAAATCCCCTCCTCTGAAAATGAAAATAAAACGGAAACGAAACAAAAAGACACTCAAGGAAATGAATATATACAAACAAATGAAGATATACAAATAAATGATGATATACAAATAAATAATGATATACAAACAAGAGATAATAAGCAAACAAATAAAGATATACAAACAGATGAAAATATACAAACAGGTGAAAATATACAAACAAATGAAGATAAACAAACAAGAGATAATAAGCAAACAAATAAAGATATACAAACAGATGAAAATATACAAACAAATGAAGATAAACAAACAAGAGATAATAAGCAAACAAATAAAGATATACAAACAGATGAAAATATACAAACAGGTGAAAATATACAAACAAATGAAGATAAACAAACAAGAGATAATAAGCAAACAAATAAAGATATACAAACAGATGAAAATATACAAACAAATGAAGATAAACAAACAAGAGATAATAAGCAAACAAATAAAGATATACAAACAGATGAAAATATACAAACAAATGAAGATAAACAAACAAGAGAAAAGAAACAAACAAATGAAAATATACAAACAAATGAAGATAGACAAACAAATGAAATTATACAAACAAATGAAAATAGAGAAAAACAGAATCGCAAAGAGAAATTCATAAATCAATATATGTTGTCTGTACATCCCTTTGATGTAAAGCAAGACATTTCTCCTAGTCAAAATAAAACAAAAGAAATCCTAAAACAGAAGAATGACAAAACATATAAACAAAACATTGAACGAAATCTTAGTTACTCCGTAGCTTCAAAAAAAAGATATCCTTCTACTACGAAATCGTCAACACAAAGTATTCTTTCTCCAAATAATGAAAATAGAAATACAAAAAATCCGGAAAACACCAAAGTAGAAATCAAATTAGTTCGAGATGATAGTTACATGATGCAAAAAATCAATTCTGCATTAAAACAATTGGGTATTAATCTAAAAATGTTTAGTAAAATAGAAAACATGAAACGTTTTGACTGGAGAATTTTTAATAATTGGATAATCCGAAATAATTTCCTAAATTTTAATAAAGGACAAAATGATAGTATCCATAGTTTTCAAGATTCAGATAACACAGAAGTAAGCAATTCTAGGATCCTTCCTTTCTATCCTAGTAAGAATTCTTGAAAAGGAAAAAAGAAAGACCATTAATTAACACGCCTTAAAATAAATTAGCACAAAATATGTTACACACAAAAAAAAACAAAAAAAAAAAAAGAAAGTATTCTTTACGCATTTAACTTAATTCTTTCTTTTTGGAAATTTCAGAAAATTTCTTATCTTTGCTCAACAAAAATAAAAAAAATACAAATATGGAAACACAAAACCAAAGCGAAAAAGAAACATCAAATAAACCATCGATAATAAATACGAAATTGCTTGAAAATTTGAAAAGATTAGAATTAAGTGAACAGTTAGAACGACAGAAGAATAATGGTCTAATGAAGAAAGGAAGTTTTAAAAAAGGAGAGAAAGATGATGAATATCACTATTTACAGTCGATTTTTAAAAGTGTTGTAAAATTATATGTTGATGTCACTTACCCCAATTTAGAAATGTTATGGCAAAATAATGCCCCAATACAACAAACCGGATCTGGTTTTGTTATTCACGGAAATTTAATTTTGACAAATGCCCATAATGTAACATATAGTACTCGAGTTTTAATACGTAAAAACGGGTAATGATTCAAAAGAAAATGAAAATATATAAAAGTTGTACTGGTTATACTGGTTGGACTGGATAGGTTCTTCTGTGTTTATGTTAATTGAATTGTTTTTGTTACCTGATTCCTGTTTCGTTTATTTTTCATTTTTCATTGCTTTCTTATCGGTTTTTTTATAGAGTTCTTATTACTTTTTTATAGAGTTCTTATTGTTTTCCTATTGATTTTCTACCCACCTTATACTTCTTTTTCATATATTTTTCTTGTAGTGATTCCAACAAATATGAGGGAAAGGTGTTGCACGTGTCACATGAAGCAGACATTGCTATTTTAGTTGTTTCCAATTCCAAATTTTTTGAAAATATAACTCCTTTAGAATTTGGACCTCTGCCTTCTTTACGTGACGATGTAATAACAGTAGGATATCCATTGGGAGGAGATAAATTAAGTATTACCAAAGGTATCATTAGTAGAATAGATGTTCAAACATATGCGCATTCCAATCATCAACTATTGTTAACTCAAATTGATGCACCACTCAATCCGGGCAATAGTGGTGGTCCAGCCATCGTGAATAAAAAAGTTATTGGTATTTGTTTTCAGTCTTTTAAAATGTCTAGCAATATTTCATATATTATCCCTAGCACTATTATAAAACATGTTCTTATGGATATACACAAAAACGGAAAATATAGTGGGTTCCCTTTTCTAGGTATAAAATTTGAACCCTTAGAAAATACCCACATTAGGCAATTGATGGGTGTTCATTTTTTTGAAAAAAAAAATCAAGTAAAAGCAAATCAAGGAATACTAGTAACCGAAGTAGATTCTGTTCAAATGGAAACTGAAGAAAAGCAATTGCAAGATTGCGCATATGTACAAAGATACCAACAAAATAAAGGACTCATGAACAGTGAGAATATGGAAGGAAAGAAAAAGGAAAAAGAGAAAGCAAAAAAAGAGGAAAATGAGGAAAGAAAAAAGGAAGAAAATGAGGAGGGAAATGAAAAGGAAAAGGAAAAGGGAAAGGAGAAGAGAGATGTAAAACCAGATACAGTTGTAGAAGCAAAAGAAAAAACAAGAAATAATAACAATGAAACAGGGTTGACAAAAGAAACAGATTGTTATGGAATCAAACTTAATGATGTAATTATAGAAATCGATGGAAATGAAATAAATAACGATGGTACAACGAAATTGAGAAATGATGAATATGTTGGATTTCAGTATATCATGAATAAAAAATATATAAACGATTTGTGTGTGTTTACTGTTATCAGAAATAAAAAACTAAAAAAAATAATTGTGAAACTAAAACAGATTAATTATTTGTTACCACAACATAATTGGGATAAAAGAAATAAATATTTTATATATGGTGGTCTAGTTTTTACGAATTTATCAAGAAATTTATTTATATTGGAAGAAATGGACAATCCAGAAATATATCGATTAGCTCATTATAACTATTTTAAAAAAAACAAAAATGATGAAATTGTAATTTTAAAAAATATATTACCTTCGAAATTAACTAATGGATATAATTACATAGATAGTATAGTTTTACAAGTAAATAATGTTACCATTCTAAATCTAAATCAATTAGTCTCTTTAATTGAAAATGGACATACCAAAACGGATATTACTGATACGAATACTGTTAGTTGCAGTATCCATTCCACTGACTGTTGTAATCGTAATATTGATAACAATAACTGTCACAATAATTTGTACAATCCTTATGTAACATATTCACATATACATCATAATAATACAAATGAAGATTTGGTTGAAATAATTATTTTAACACCAAATGGAAAAATAGTTCCTATAGTGTTAAGTAAATTGGAGGTACAAAAAGAACAACCCAATATCTTTAAAACGTACAAAATACATGAAGATCGATTTTTAGAATAGTTCTTTAACAACCCATTTTGCGAAACGCATTTTATAATTATGTGTATCTAAAATATATGCACAGTTTTTTTTTTTTTTTTAACTATTTACAACAAAATATATGGGTTGTAAAACCATCAGGACGATTGTTACTTTCGAATGTTTTATTTCTTCTTTTTTTTTTTCTTTTTTTAAAAACAAAAAAATATGAATCGCTTAAATATATAAGAGAAAAAAAAATTCCAGAAAACAATTATAGAACGAATCATGTCTTCAATTAAAAATTCTTCTTTTTATATACGTTTTTTACAAATGTGAAAAAAGGAAATGAATCAATCTAGATCTTTAATTGTTATCACAATTGAGATGTAAGGAAGTTGGTAAATGATAGTTCGTTTTATTCACAATTCTCCATTTTTCTCATTTGAAACAAAATAAAATGTAGAACATAAAAAGAAAGAAAGGAAAACAGTAAAAAGAAAACAAACAATATCTTAAGCATAACGTTTTGAACATAATATATATATATTTATATTTATATATATATATATATAACGCTATAAAAGGACGAATGAAAAATGAAACAAAGGCAACGTCTAATTTTAATAAAAAACGTTTATTAATAAAAATATACACATTATTTCATGTTTTAAAACAAATAAAGCCACTGTTTATATAGAGTTATAGATATTATTTAATGTTCACACATATAGTTACATGTACTTATCCCTTTCGTGGAAATATTCTTGTGTGTATGTATGTATGTACGTAAATATTTAAGTATGTATATAAATATCTAAGTAGGTATGTAAATATCTAAGTATAAATGTGACCACAAAAAAAGTTTGTCTTGCAAAATATAAGACACACAAACAGGTTTCACATTTCAACTAATTTACATATATATATATATATATATATATATATACATATATATATATATATATTTTACTTTCTATTTTTTAGTTTGTTATTTTATAAAACACATTAATACAGTACTAATTTGAAAAATAAAAATAAGAAAACAATACTATACTATTTATAATTTCCACTTTAATAAATACATTTACATATATAAATATAAATATATATAGTGCTAATACTGATATGTATTTAAACTTCTATCTTCTTTTTCCACATTCTTTTTATTTCATTGTTTTAATTAGTCTCGTTCGGCAATATATGTCAAATATTCGTCAATTTCTTCTTCACTGATTTGTGTAAACACTGGATTCTTTACTGACACTACCGCCATTTCTATTTCACTTGCTTTCAATTCTATTGCTAAAGTAGTTTGTAACGCTTCAGTAGCCAGTACGATAGTATTTCTTATATCATCATCAATGTTCTCTTCTTTACTTTTTCTCTTCCTTTTTTCTACTAATCGCTCTAAAATAGAAGTACATTCATGTTCTTTATTGCCAATAACACAAGCTTTGTATCCAGCACAAAAACCAGATGGATCAAATTTATACAAATGGGGTACCTTTTCTTCATCCATTCCTATAAGTATGCCACCTAATAAAAAAAAAAAACTATGTATATATATATCAGTTTTGTGTAATATTGTTCATATGTTTTTTTTTCTTTTTATTTATTTATTTATATATTTATTTATTTTTTTTTCTTTTTCATTTTCTTTCTCTTTCTTCTTCTGCTTCTTCTTCTCTTTCAATTCTATTTTTTTTTCATTTTCTTTCTCTTTCTCTGTCTTCTTCTGCTTCTTCTTCTCTTTCAATTCTATTTCTATTTCTATTTCCATTTTCCTTTGTTTCTATTTTTTGCTTTCGTTTTAAAAAGGCTTACTGCAAGCATGAAGTCTCATATATGCGTGTTGAGTATATACTTGAATTTTTTCACATAAACTTCGGCACAATTGTTCTACACTCATGTGATATCCATTCCTCACAACAAAACTTGATGCTTCATCTTTTGCTTTATAAATCATACTTAAACAATCACCTGGCATTCCTACAAAGGAACCACCAATGATATCACTCACGTTATATATATTCGTTATGTTTCCATAATCTAACAATTTATCTTGACTAATATATTGTGTTGGCATTTTTTTTTGTGAAACGATCACAGCACATTGTTCTCCTTTTACTCCTACTGAAGTAATATTCGCATTTCTAACCGCTTTAATCGCATATTCTATAAGATAACCATCAGACAAAAATAGAAAACCAAAATGGAAAACAAACGTTAAGGGGGAAAGAGGAAAAGAGGAAATATGTATAAATGAAAAAGATGAAATAGATGACACAAATATCACAGATAATGCAGATAACACAGACAAAAGAGAGAGAGAGAAAAAAAATGAAATAAAAAAAGAACAAAACGGAAAATATACAGACAAAAAAAAAGAAAAACTTACCTATTTGGTACAAGTTTCCATCAGGCGAAAATATTGTTAAATGCCTGTCGTACATATTGTGTGCAGATCTCCCCATTTTCACCTCTCTTTTACACCTATCTTATCTGATATTGGTAATTAATGAATTTTCCCTTTTCTTTTACAAAATCGACGATTTATTTTGTGTCGACATGAATTATGCTGAAACCCAGACTATAACTATATGTTAGTACAAATCTTCAATCTTTACTTCCTCAATATACAACGAACATTTGAAATATCCACTGAATCAATACCAATGAATATATTATATTAATCATAATATAAATATATATATATATACATATATATATATCACAAAAATGTAAAATGAAAAAGTGAGAAAGAAAAAAAAAAAAAAAAACGTCCTATAAGTTTTCCCCTAATTAACCAAACAAAAAAAAAAAAAAAAACGTCAGTCTCGTTGATTTTACAATCATAATATGCTTTCCGCATATTTTTAATTATCAATAAATAGAAACAGAACAATAAACATCATCACTCTTTTCCGAAAAGGGGAATAATTATTTGAAAAAAAAAATATTAAAAAAAAAAATATAATCTACGTTTACATGTACACATATTTGTATTAGAAAATTTTCATTTTTCCTTTGTATCTCATGATTTACCATATTTCATTTTTTTTTTAATATGAACACCTAATTATTTTGTTTTTTTTATATTTTTATATGCTGTATTATGTTTTCTCGTTTCCATTTTTTTATTAAAAAATAGTTATACTTAAAAAAACAAAAAAAAAGGGAATTCTTAAAAAATAGTGGTGTTAGGAACGGAAAACAAAAGAATCGATTATGAATAGTTATTCAAAAAAAGAAATGAAAAAACAAAGAAAACATGAGGAATAAGAAGTATGAAAACAATGAAAAACAAAAAAACTATATGTACAAAAAAAGAAGGAAAAAAAAAAAAAAAACTTTTAAAAATGCCAGTGTCGTCTGTTAGATGAACAACATACAAACGGTTTTATTTTTATTTTTTTGTTTCACTTAAGTTTCACTTTGGCTTTCCTTCATTTTATAAAATTTAAAACATCTATTCGTTTCGAACTGTTTTCTTTTGCCTCATCAATGAACGCATACAGGATTTTCTTTCCCAACTCTTTTATGTAGACATTCATAAAATTGTGATATATTTTGTTTTTCAACTAAAGAGATTAAAATGGGGAGAAAAAAAAAGAAAAAGGAAAAGAAAAGAAAAGGGATTATACAATAAATATGGTAATGGTAAAGGATTAAACAAATATAAAAGATTTAACAAATTTCAATGATTTCAACTTATAAAGACATACAAGTAAGCAAAAAACAATATATGTTTCTTATGAGAAATAACAAATAAACTTGTATTACTCGAAAATTTATGTAAAAATTAATATTTAAGCAGTTCTGTTTTTCTTTGAAGTCCCATTCGGTAATCTATTTAAAAAAAAGAAAAAAAAAAAAAAAAAAAAGATATTAATAAGAATAAGAAAATGAGAAATGAATAACATCTCCACTTCCACCATATATTATATCCACTTGAACAGAAATAATGTTAACAATAATTTTAGCAATAACAATCTAGAAGCTAATATCAATAATTCTTTTGATGTAAAATTTTGTAATGTTTACAAGGTGGTGAAAAATCTGAGTGTCTTCACTAATAACCTGGGAAAACAAAAAAAAATAACAACAAATTAAAAATGAAGAATAGAAAAGTAAAAATAGTTAAACAATTTATGTTAATGTGGAAAATAACATTTCCCCTTTTTTTTTTTTTCTTTTCTCTTTTTCTTTTTTTTTTTTTTAATTAAATAATTACTGAAACAGAAGAAGGATATTTATAGTTTATCAATGAAACATATTTTTCTTTAAATAAAATATTTTTAATTTCTAGAATAGCCTTTAAATTGTTTTGTTTTTTTTCTATAATTTTACTGTCCTGAAATGAAGCAGTAATAGATAAAATAAAGTATTTTATATGTTCTATATAATTTACATATAATTTATATGTATAAGTATATATATATATAAATCCATTTAAGTAGTTACAAATAACTAATTACACAGATTTTTTTCTTTTAAACAAAAAGTTAATAAAATATTTGTGGATTTGTAATAAGATATTATAAAACAACCAATCACATAATAATTCTTGTAGTCAGAATTTTACAAATGTAAGAATCTTTATTAGAATAATTCAATAAAGTTATATTCATATGCATATAAATAGAAATATATATATCATGGAATTCGTTATATATTAATTTCCATACATAGACATTTGTTTTTTTTTAACACATATAGAACTAACTAAATTTATTCCAACTTCCATAAATCCTATTATGTTTCTTATTCTTATTCTGATTCCGATTTCATATTTTTACATATTTTAACATATTTTTACATATTTTTACATATTTGGACACATTTTTCTATTATTGCATACCGTAACATGGGGCAAAAAATGCTTATATCTATCGACGTTTAAGACAGTATAAAAAAAAAGATCGTTTTTTGAAACGATGTCAACACTATTTTGATATTCTATGTCCTTTGTTTGAAAAAGTAAATTGTGTTGAAAAAGGGAAAAACCTCTCACAAACATTCTTTCATATTGTGTTCTTATATTATACTGAGGACAATATAACATATTCCTACTAAAAAGTTTATTCCACATCTTAATGAACTACACAAAAAAACAAAAAAAGAAAAAATAAATAAATAAAAACACTCTAGATCAAGTATACCATATTATTAATTTTCTTTCTTTGGTCTATATATTTCTTTTATTATTTATATTTATTAATTTATTAAATTAATATAAAAAAGAAACACAAAATGTTTTATTTATTCATTTCGTCAAGAAGTATATCATTCCTTATTTATCTTTTTTATTCTCACTTTTATTAAAACCCTTTCTATTTCTGTTTCAATCTTTATCTCTGTTGTTATTCCTTTTCTTTTTCATTACCACTTTCTATATTTATATCTTTCTATATTTTTATATTTCTATCTTTTTCTTTCTTTTTCTTCTTTTCGATAATTCTTATCTTTCTTCTATTTTCGATATTCTTTAATTCCTTTCTCTTTGAAACACGCACCACGAATTTATATGTACTTCAAAATATTTATAAATGTCCGTCCGAAATTTTTAAAAAATATATATATTTTTTTATTAGAAAAAAAGAGTTCTTCAACAATGTTTAAGAAATTTGTTTATAACAAGAAATATGTTTCTAAATGTTTTCCAATAAAAAGAAAAGATATTACAGATTTTGACATAAAATGAAACAACAAACGAATATACCGAAATTTCAGAAATATAAAAAAAGAGTTATTTTATTATATAATAATGTCCATTTTTTTTATTATTTAATAAATTGATTTATTTATTGAAAATATCACGTTGGATATATACAAATGTAGTTATATATTCATATATTAATTACAATGGTTTAAAAAAAATATATTTTTTCTTTTTATTAAACAAATTTTATTTGGAACATTTCTCCCTTTTCTTAAGTTAAAGTAGCAAATTAAAAATGCACATAAGAAAAAGATGAAACTAAAAAATATATTACTATAGAATATGAACTAATCAATTTAAAGAATAAATCATATTCAAAA
>LSRZ01000255.1:9988-22037 GCA_001625125.1 Haemoproteus tartakovskyi | reverse complement strand
GTTACTATTTTTCATAAAAAAAAAAAAACATGTAATTTTAAAAAAATGTTTAAGTTCATAAAATGTTTTTTTTTGCTAACAAAAGGTTTTACTAAAAAAAAAATACTCCCTTAACAATATTTTTTTTTCATAAAAAAATAAGCATTTATTGTTCAAAGAAAGTTCAAGTTTATTAAATGTTTTCTTTTATCAACAAAAGGTTCTTACTAAAAAATTATTCCCTTAACAATATTTTTTTTTCATAAAAAATTAAGCATTTATTGTTCAAAGAAAGTTCAAGTTCTTTAAATGTTTTTTTTTTTTACTAACAAAAGGTTCTTAATAAAAAAATTATTCCCTTAACAATATCTTCTTTTCATAAAAAAATAAAAACCATTTACTGATCAAGGAAAGTTCAAGTTTATTAAATGTTTTTTTTTTACCAACTAAAAATTCTTACTAAAAAAAAATACTTCCTTAACAACATTTTCTTTTCAAAAAAAAATAAGCATTTATTGTTCAGAGAAAGTTCAAGTTTATTAAATGTTTTTTGCATTAACAAAAGGTTCACATCCCCCCCCCCAAAGAAAAAAACTCTCTTGTTAAAAATATTTTTCATTAAAAAAAAAAAAAAACATGTAATTTTAAAAAAAAGTTCAAGTTCATAAAATGTTTTTTTTTTTACTAACAAAAGGTTCTTACTAAAAAAAATACTTCCTTAACAATATTTTCTTTTCGTAAAAAAATAAGAAGCATTTACTGTTCAAGGAAAGTTCAAGTTTATGAAATGTTTTTTGTATCAACAAAAGGTTCATTTCCCTCCCAAAAAAAATTCTCTTGTCAAAAATATTTTTCATTAAAAAAAAAAAAAAAATTTGAAATAACTAAACTTTTATTTTTCAAAATGAATAAAATGGAGCTGAAATTATTTGAAACATTAATTAAAATGAAATTTATTATTTAAATAAGAATTAATGGAATAAATCTCAACTGTTTTTATTTTTATATCCATATATAAAATATTTCTTCATTATGTATATGTCCCTTTAGTTTTCACTTCTTTATTATATACAAGTTAGAAAAAAAAAAAAAAATCACTCCTAATTGGGCATATACATATTTATTTATTTTTTTAATTCAAAACTATAAAAAAATGGCATTAATGAACCAGTCATACGATAAAAAAAAATAGCACACACTGTTTTTTATGTGCTAGACATAAACAACATATACCTTCTTGTAAATGGAACTACACATAGAGCGGGTCTGATGTCCTCCTATTATTTTTTCTTATTCATTTAAGTTTCGCTTTTGCCACTGTTTAAAAAATACTACAGGCAATGATTTCTAGTTATCACACACACATTGCTATGTTTTCCCTTTAAATTCTATTTTTTTTTTTTTTTAAACAAAACATGTTATTCTGTTAAAGAAATCAACTTATAAAAACACTTTACGCTCCTTTAAAAAATCAATTTCGAATTCTTCGAATACAAAATACATTCAATTGAAACAATGTCTGTTGTAAATTACTTTGTCTTTAACAAACCTATTCAAAATGGAAAATCATAATCAACAGAACCACACAAAAGGTTAACAGTTGTTATACAAAAATAGTTGAACCGTCGTCAATGAAATTTCTATTTACAATAACGAAACTTATTTTCTTCTCATAGAATAGATTTAAAAGTCATCAAAAAAATATATATAAAAATATATATATAATAAAAGAAAAGTAATGCTGATCCCTGCATAAATACTATTTTATAATTCATTAAGTCGGCGTTAAGAATTTTTAAATGGGCATTCATTTGAATGTTTATTTTTTTTATGTTATGATTTCTCATGAGTGAAGAAAATTCTAGTTTTTCTATATGAAAAATAATCTTTTTAAGTAAAATATATAAGTGAAATAACCTTTATATATATATACATATAATATATATACAATGTAAGTGAAGAATGTTTTTTTTTAGAAAAATAATCTTTTTAAGTAAAATATATAAGTGAAATAACCTTTATATATATACATATAATATACATATATATACAATGTTAATGAAGAATTGTTTTTTTTTTAGAAAAAACTTAATAACACGCTGAAGAATTACTTTTTTTTTAGAATGTCATTATGAAGTTAAATAAAATTTCTTTACGGTTTTTGCATAAGTGTAACTTCATTAAGCAAACAAAACTTCATCATATTGTTTTTTTTTTTTTTTTTTAGTGGTAAAACAAGCATAGTGTATTTTGAAACTCAACTTAGTTCTTTTTGTGACAATACCTATTAACTGAAAAATTTAGTAACTTTTATATTTTTTTGGTAATATTTGTTGAACGTTTGTGGGAGAAAAAAAATAAAGATTCATGTATTTTATAATTTGTGATGAGGTTTTTATTTTGCTATGTGCTGATAAACCAATAATACAAACGAGTAAAAAAATGATACAACGACGATATACATTTATATAAACAAAAATGCATTTAATAGCGTGGCATACATTTATATATAAACGGAAAAATGCTTATGTGCTAAAAATCCTTAAAAATACGATATCTAGTTATACTCATGAGAATGTCAGCTACATCCAATCATGAAACATGACGTTCGCTACAATTACCAATAATACTTTTCATACAAATATTTGAAGAAATTCGATGTGTAGTCATCTTCATGTAATTTTCTGACAAATAACAATAAATGAATTAATATTTATGTTATGACAAAACAACCTTTACATCATTCTTATACATATATATTGTGTCAGGCTGCTTGATACATTTCCCATATACATCTGATAACTAATAGAAAAGTAAAAAGAGCTAACCATTTTATTTGAATCTGAGTAAACGCCACCATCTTCATAATTTCTTCACCGCACGAATCTGAAACTAATTCGAAGTTATTTTTTATAGTATAAGGCGAATAATCTTTTTTTTTGATTGATTTTTTTTTTCTTCTGTTTATGTCACTTTCAAGTGAATTGGAATAATGTGTAGGAGGAACAATCTCATTGTCACTACTAGATATATATTTAGTTTCAAAAACTAAACAGTCGTTATTAACGCCCCTTTTACTCCTATTTTCATCAGTATCACTGCTACTAG
Source organism: Haemoproteus tartakovskyi (assembly GCA_001625125.1). Classification (NCBI taxonomy): domain Eukaryota; phylum Apicomplexa; class Aconoidasida; order Haemosporida; family Haemoproteidae; genus Haemoproteus; species Haemoproteus tartakovskyi. Next base: position 18,950 of record LSRZ01000255.1, on the reverse strand, counting down.
AGCTATCGATATTTATACGTTGTTTCGTACTGTTCTTTCTATTGTGACCCCTACTAGGATTCGCATTATGTGTCAATTGGGGTGGTCTACGCATGGGTTCACCAATACTTCCTTTATTGTTGCTAGCCCATATACGCCGGCTCCTACACCTGTTTCTACGTCTTCTTATGCTCTCACTATCATTATTACTGCTGTCTTCACTAGGATTTTCATTAACATATCTACTTGAAGTACCACTGTAATTGGAATCATGTTCCGAATCACGATCATCATGTACGGATCGACCACTACGTTGGTCAACACTATTGGTACGATCGTCGCATCTATTATCATTTGTATCATCTCTTTTTTTATTGACAAACGGTTGTTTTCCCCGTACATTTACTTCATAATTTGTTTTGTCGGCACAGGTGGGTCTGTGGGTAAGAAGCAGATAATGGAAGTGGTTATGTGCATAGTTAATTAAACGGATAAAACCAGGATCAAACAACATGGGTAAGCAATTTGCGCACGCACAATTACAAACACCAGGATTTCTATTGGCTTGTCCAGAAGTAGAGTTTCGAATAGCATCTTGTTCGTCAACGGAGTCATCGCTACTTTCACTAGAAGAGGTATCATTATTTTCATCAAATCTATCATTGTTATTCTCAACCTTACAACTTCTACCATTTATATTTCTAAGGATACGCTTTTCTTTATTCGATATATTACTTATATAATGTTTTTTTTTCTTGCACATACGTTTGTGGGCAACAATCATATAATAATAACGTTGAAATTCATACATTAAAAATCTAAAAAAACTAGGATGAAATATCATATGTCCACAATCGGGACATGGAGTAAAACAATTCTCAAGCTCACTATTTGCATTTTGGGAAGAAGGCGTTTGATCAGCATCATTACTATTACTGTTATTATCGCTATTTTCATTGGAATTGTCGCTATTTGCATTGGAATTGTCGCTATTTTCATTGGAATTGTCGCTATTTTCATTGGAATTGTCGCTATTTTCATTGGAATTGTCGCTATTTTCATTGGAATTGTCGCTATTTTCATTGGAATTATCGCTACAGTCATCGGAATTATCGCTATTCTCATTGGAATTATCGCTATTCTCATCGGCATTATTGCTATACTCATTGGAATTGTCGCTATACTCATCGGTATTATCTCTACACTCATCGGTATTATCTCTACACTCATCGGTATTATCGCTACACTCGTCGGTGTTATCGTTACATTCCTTGAAAAATATATCATTATTTCCATCACTTCTATCAAAATTATTCCGAACGTTACAACTTTTATCATGACCGCTCTTTCTCGAACCATTACAGTATTTGTCAATAACATTATCATCACAACTATCGCCATCGTCATCAACATCATCTCCCTTAAGAGTATTCAAGTCATTGTCACCCAAGGTTGTTTCACTTTTATAATCAGTAGAATGCTGAGTTTTTTTAGTGTGCATAACCATTCCTATATTACGCTTACTAATCGCGGCATCATTATTATCACCAGTTTCGTTTCCTATAACATGTTGACTCGTTGAACAGCTTCCATGAATTGGGTCCCCCTTACAAACACCGGTGTTGTTCATGCCGTTATCACCAACGTCTCTCCCACCATTGTTATTTCCACTTTCTTGTTCATCTGTTGTGCACTGTTTTGTATCATCATTATCGTCATCTATCCGTTTTACATACACATATGAAGCACATGTTGCCTTTTGTCCATTGTTAGGAATTTGCTGTTCAGCACTTTTCACCAAAGAAAGATATGTACATAATACGAAAAACATGTAAAAAAACAAAAGAATTTTCATTTTTAACAAATTTTATAATCACCCTAAGGCTTATATATGTAGTATGAAATATACTTTGTTCTTTCGCTAAATCTTTCGCTAAAGTTGTTAAAAATAGTTGTACTTATTTTATTTTCAATTAATTACATTTTTACCAGTATAAAAAGATTCGAAAGTAAATGTCTAAAGCCGATGTTATGTTGTACTGCGAGATATAAATATGTTATAAACATCAATATATCGAAATTCATAAACAAAAAAGAGAAATCAGTACATTTCATTACTCAAATCAAAAAATAAAATAAAATATACACTTATAAAAACGTAAACACCTACCACAAAACATCAATTACAAAAGAGGTCTATGAAATATCTGTATTTTTGTTTCTATTTATAATAACGATCCGACAGTTGAGAAGAGACAAAATTGGAGTCACCTCTACATTTTTAAATATAATCAAATTATATTGTATGCACACATTTAAAAAACGACAAACGAATGCAAACTCATCTTTAATTCATATTATTTTCTATCTCAGCACATAACCTATCAACTGTTTTTATTTTTCTCAAGACGAAATATGATCATGTTTCTTTGATGAATAAATAAACTGGCGATAGGGAAAACATGCACATACGAAACCATCCTTAATCTGACATAAAAAATAAAGTGAAATAAGGATTCATTAATGAATCCGTATATGTGTAAACTTTATATTTATATTTTTTTCTGTATGAAAAAATTCCATGGACGATGTTTACTTATCACCTTTTTAAAATGACATTTGTCCCATAGTTTATTAAACTTTGTTCATTTTTTTTATTATATGTTTCTTATTTAAGTAAAACTGTAAGTTTGTGAGTAACAAAAACGAACTTGCAGAAACATCCGGTTTCTAAATTGAAATTATCAGTTTGCATTAGTATTTGAGGGTTTTCTTTTTCGAAAGTTCATTATCCCGCCTAAAATATTATGCTGCGATAAGAAAAACATTATTACCTTTTTCAGGAATTCGAATTTTTTATGAATTCGATTTTTTTATGAATTCAAATTTTTTATGAATTCAAATTTTTTATGAATTCATATTTTTTATGAATTCGAATCTTTTATGAATTCGAAATCTTTGAAGAATCTGTATTTTAAACCCTTAAATAACTGGAAAAATTATTAAATAGCAATTGCATTATTATTTATGAATATCTCTTATTTACGCATAACGATTCATTAATCAGTTCAAAAAGACCCATTTATCATTTTTCATTATGCTTTTTTTTGCAATTCATATTACCTACATCTCTGAAATACACGCGTAGACCACATACTTCATGCGGTCTGCCATGTTCTCGAAAAACGTTAACTACTCATTATAATAATGCCCAACAACTACTACAATTGTACATATAATGAAACAAAATGAAACAATTAAATGCAATACTATACGAGTATATGGTACAATGTACACATATTTTTTTTTATTTGTTAACTATGGACAACATGCGGCTTTAATAGAGTGATCATACCCATTTAAATTTTTTTCACATAATTTTATAAAACCTTATACGTATTAATATCTATGCATGGACATTTCGTTTATACCGTATCAATCATGAAAACTTTACATGTAATGGTGTCACAGCGATCAGCGTTCATTCTTTCAAACAAATTTTCTTAAACATTATATAAAAATGCATCGACACAACACACAACAAACTATGTATAAAATAGAACCCATTTATTATAGTACACTTTTCTTTTTCTTTCTTCGAAAAATAAAACAAGCGTTACTTTCCTTTTTTATATTTTACAAATTATCGAAAAAAAAAAGTTTTTTTAGACATAACTGCACAATTTCTTTTTATAAAATATATTATGATATATGTTAACGTTCCGTGCAAGCCCTTTTCAATTTAAACACGTGCACACTGTAATTGCAATGCAAGACCAATCATCATTTTAACTCTAGAATACAATTACTCCTTTGGTTTCTTTTTTTCCAATACACAAATAAATCAAATTCATTAAAAAACAGGTTCATCACACCAGTATGTCATACTGTATACAGTATATATCACTGCAGTGTTAGAGATTTTCCATTTCTGTATTTATCCTGCTCCATATCCCTTTTTCTATAGTGTTTGGAAACAGTGGTTACGACAACCTTCAAAGTGAGAATCCATTTTCCCATTATTCTAAACTTTTCTTCTTATGAACAATAATTTTTGTAATTTATATATTGATCCGTTTTCTTTTAAAAAAGCATTTTATATAACAGCAATATTTTAAGTACGAATTTTCTGTTCGCTTTTAAAAATCGGCCTTATTTGCTTAAGAGAAAAGTTTTATTTTAAAGCTATCGTTTCGTGCAACAGAATATAATCAAGATTTTATTTTTTGATTACAAAAACAAGTAATAATGTGTTTATGTACACTTCTTTCCTTCATGTAAAATCATCATATGAACAGATAATTTTCATCCCAGATGTGTAAATTTCCTCATACGATTTCCCCCTTTTTTTATATAATTTACCAGATCCATCGGACATTGTATCTAATAAGTAGTATTATCTTGTTATCCTTATATAACCATATCTTTTATGAAATCTCATTTAGTGTAAGGTTTGTAACCTTAGTAAACAATAGAACTTTTGTTTGACAATTTAAGTCTATTATTAAAAGTCATCGTTGCAAAGAAAAAAAAAAAACCAAAAAATGGAAAAGTGCCATTTCATAAAGAAATGATGCTTTTGTGAGTTATGTGCTCTATTAGTACACACACCATATGCAACGTTCTACGTACACGATTGCTGTATATGCATAGAAAAAAATATGTATCTGATAAATATGTAATATGTATATTACAAGTGAACTTAATTTTTTACTTCCATAATTTCGTTTAACATAGTTATACGATGCAACATGCTTTATGGTAATATTTTTCTGAAGATCCTTAAAAACTGATACCCCCTGATTTTTTTATATAGAAGTGTATACAACGTTTTTTTTGGAAATTCGTGTGCAATTTTTGCTTTTTTATTAAAAAATTTCTGATTACACATTTCCTCTCTATGTGGAGCAAAAAAAAAATGTGTTCATACTATATTTTTTTAAGTGTCCGTTAAGAAAAAAAAATGCACAATTTTTCCTGAGACATTGTATTATTTGTGTTTTCACGAGTTACCTTACCTTATATGTCTATAAAAAATAATTTTAAGGCAGAATAAAAACGTAATTAATTCTTTTTTTCATTTTATTCATTTTATTCATTTTATTCATTTTATTATTAAAAAAAAATATCCATGTGAAAAAAGAGCATACATGCACTTAAACAAAAACACTACCTGTAATCGAAATATATATTTCTCAAGAAAATCTTGTGATTACAAAGGGTGCTATGCACATTTTTCTTTTGTGGTTTCCTTTTAGATGTATATAGATGAACTATCCTTTGAAAAAATTTTGCTCAATTTTAAAAATAAAGTTTCTTATTTAATTTTTTTCAGTAAAATGAACACAAATGATTAAACAAAGAATAAAATTTCATATATAAAAAAAAGTGACATAATTACATCTGTACTGTCCTTACATATCCAAGGATAAACATTAACACACAAATATACGGATGAATGGTATATAAAAAATTTCAAAACTTTAATTTAAACTTTTTATAGAAGAGGGAAACCTTGTAAAGCAAATTTTTCTGTTGTACAAATAAACCTTGCCTTTATAAAGCGGACATATAATTTTGATTATGTCAGTGGAATATAAAATATCCTTAAGAAAAAAACAACTTTATTTAAATGTGAGAAGTAGATAAGTCTTAACAAGAAATATTTGTAATAGTAAAGAAATAAATTTTAATGTACTAGTTCGATTCGCTGGTGCAATTACAAACCTTATAATGAAGGAGGTTTCATACGAAATTTACAAAAAAAGACAGAACATCCGTATAATATATATGCTGAAATAGAAAATACAACTAGGATAAACTATTCAGAACAATATTCTTCTCATTAAAAATTGATTAATTAAAATAATAGTTTAGCTTATCACTAAATCAATTTTAAAATTTTTTCTTTACATAAGTTTTTCGGATTGTACCAGTAGCTGGAATCGTTGAAAATTTGTAATTTGTAAACTATATGTTTTTCACAATGAACCGCTTATTATTAAAAACACAAATACTTTTTTTGGGTAACATGTATCCATATTTTATCTCTTCCAAAAGTATTATTAGAAACGAAACATTTCTGTTCTAAAAATTTTAACACTAAATTATTTTTGAAAATTAATTACTTTTCCATATTTTTTTTCACCGAAAAAGAAAAAATATATAAGATTCATTAATACTTCTGAAAACATTTTACTAAAAAAGCATTTCACTTATGTGTGCAAGAGGAAACAAAAATAAAAAAAAAGTTGAGTAAAAAACACGGTTGCGGAGATGTACTTGCTTTTCACCCAATGCACAAAAATTTCTAGTAATGTCACAAATGACATGAAATATATATAATAAATATGCGTGTCTCATTTCACACACTAGACTACGAAACTCTTTATATAATAAAAAAAAATTATTACTTTTTTAAATTTTATACCAATTAATTATTTTGTATTTAAACACAAAATACAAAATTTAAGCATATGTGATATCAACCGCGAATTACATTTTTATTACTACCTTTCACATGTATCCTCAACATGTCATATTTTATTTTTAAAATAAGATTAGCGATTGATTTTATTAATTTTTTACATGAGTCTATCTTCTCAAAAAAAATTTCAGACCTTTAAAAATATATTTTCAATTTATATTGTAATGCAATGTTCCATTCAACATATATTTGAATTCATTAAAAAAGTGTCTGTAATATTCAAACATTAATTTAGCAACAATTGTAAAAATAAAATCAGCAGATTGATCTATCAAAACTACTTTCAAAAGTTTTATATCAGCTTTGGAACACGGGCTAATTCTAAATTCATACCTCAGCCTATAATTTAAAAAAATCAAAAATGATTGTGATATTTTTAATGCGCCGGTTCCCAGTTCTTCTATGAAAATGTAACACTTATGAAAAAATTGCATTTAGAAATGCATTTGCTGCTCTTTTAACTTAAATATTAATTATGATGAAGTGTCCCTTTTCTGGGCTGCAATTTAATCTAACGCTTCTTAGGTCTTATCATCCCTCGAAGAATTACCTTCAGCTATTAGATAAATTGTCCCTTTTTTGACTACTTCATTACTCTAACTTTTATTGAGAATCATATTATAATGCAAACATTTTACATGATGTAACACTTTTCACAATGAAAAAAATTCTACATAAAAATATACTTTATCTTATGAATTCATTTTAGGCATTTTGACAACTATTGATCTTATATGTACTTATTACTGTTTTACAAAATTATAATAAAAATTTAACTCATTTAAAAAACACATGATTTTACGAAGTTTCACTTGTTCGAAGAAAAAAAACATTTCATTCATAAAAACACTATTGGGGGTCTAGAAACATTTTCTTTCTTCAACAAAAATAAAAAAGAAAAATTAATTTTAACATTTTCTTTTTCTTTTGTAATAATTTTACAAATATAAACCATTCTAAAACATAATAATGAAATCAACAATAATTGATGGTCAGTTCAGTTATCAAATTAAACGTTTAAATTTGCAACTTCTGTTCAAAATTGATGTTTGCTTTAGATCTAATCAGAAGCCACATGCAATTATAAAATACTTTTGATCGTCTATTTTTGCTCTAGCTCAAATAAAGGGTCATATTCGTTAGCTACCTATTCACAGCTAACAAAATTTTACTTCATCCTTATTAATGAGCTACATGTTCTAATAAAACCATTCATTCAAAAATTACAAACAATTTATAATTCCTAATCTATTACTTCACATGTTATACTGGGTGATTATTCATGTTTAAATTTGTATATACATCAAATATAGTAGTGTTATTTTGATAACCCACAAATTTATTAGTTAAAAAAAAAAAACAAGAAATGAATAAAAGATCACAAAATTCAAAAGTAATAAATATTCGGGTTCTTTCATTTACAAATACGCCTCAAATATTATTGAAAATTATATAAAGTTATCGGATTCTTTAATTTAAACACACCAGCATTCTCATAAGAGGAACGAAATTCCATACCAATACACACGAATCTTGTCTAACGACAAAACAAAAAACAAAAAAAAAAAACATATTCATATAATTGTTTCCCTTTATTAAATTGAATTAAGAATTTGACAAAATTGTAAAGAATGTTTACTGTATCAAACACTGAATTTTATGTAAACAAAGAAATTTATTTCTCACAATAATTACGTTTTTCAGAAGAACCACATTTTCAATTCCATAAAAAACACATTCTTCACGTAAAAGAAATACATATTTAAAAAAATTATATTTCTATTATATATGTATATATGTATGTCTTTTAAAAAAAACTACATTTATCAAGTAAAAAAACATAAGTGTTCTTTACTCATGCACAGGAAAAGAATATCAATCGAAAAATAAATATCTATAAGAAATCGTTGTACATTGTATGCACTGAAAAAAAAAATTTTTTAATAGTTCAAATCATTATTAACAAATATTCAATACAAGTAAGTTGGTATTTCAGACCACTTACATTTATAATGATGTCTCTCACTTATTAAGTTCTATTTATACATGGACACGACACACTTCATAATTAGAATCACACACAAATACAGCAATAAGTATTCATTAAAAATGAATGTAATATTACTTTATTAACCACATATTGTGGTTCATCAAATTCACCTAAATTAATATTAATTATAAAAAAGAAATATAGTACTTGTTTATAAATAAAAATGGGAAATTGTTGAAAATAAAGCATTGTCATTGTGTTATATAATTTGAATTTTTTTTTTATAAAAAAATTATTCGTAAAATTGTTGAAAAAAAAAAAAAAAACTAGTAAAAAAAAACTTAACACATATTTCACATATAGAAAAATGTGAAATAAAAATAAACATTTGATACGTTTTATTTTTACTTACGCATTAATAAGCTAGTGATAAAGCTAAAATGCTTAACGAGAAATTTAATTAACTATTTCGAAACTTATATTCGTTCACTAAAACTTAACCTTCT
>LSRZ01000254.1:0-21952 GCA_001625125.1 Haemoproteus tartakovskyi | reverse complement strand
CTTTCTTTAATTTTTGAACTGCATAAAAAAGAACATGAACAAAAATGAATGAAAACAAAATGAATTATTTTTCTGTCCTATAAAAAAAAAACATATATAAGCATGTGTTGCATTTCTAATTAAATGACTGCCTGACCAAATTTCTAATATTTAGATATCGCCTAACCAGTTATTTCCATTCAACAACACTTTATACTCTAGATTGCATAAGGATTTTCTTTGACAACCTAGCCGTTCATATGTAAAAACTTTTCGATGTGTTAGAAACTTAACGTTTGATTTAAATCTATGTATACATTACGTTTGATAAATCACTAATCAATATATTGTTTACACATGTTTTCTTAATTCTTTTTCTATATGCTTGATTTGGAAAACATAAGCATAAAGAAAACAAAATAATAGATAAAATTAAATAAAAAACAGTAACTGGATCTTTTTTCATCTGTGTATATGTTGATAGGAAACTACATACTGAAAAAATAGTTAGTACAGAAAATAGACATGAAACCAGCAGATAAGTATAAAAAAAAAAAAGGAAGTTAGCATCTGATTTATCAAAACTCCTTTTTTACCTTTTCGTAAAATAACTTTATACTGGTTCCTTTAAAGTTTCCCAAATTTTACTTTATTTTATTTTCAATTTATACGTGTTGCATATTACGATAGGCTTTTTTTCTGGTAGTTGCAATAAGCCCACACTAATTAACGATATTTATTTTTGGCTTATTTCAACTATCGTTCTGCAATGAATGCAAAACCTTCTTTGGGTTTAACCAAATAAAAGTCCACACCATTTACAGCTATTAGCTTTGTCTTTATTCAATTAGCATCCAACAATGACTAAAACAATTGTCTCTGGCTTTATTCGGATAGCAGCCCACACCAAATATAAATATCAGTTTTTTTTCTTATTGCAAAATTGTACTTATTTATGAGTTTTCTGATTATCAGTCAAAATCCTTTATTCCTTGTTATGTATAAAATGTTCCTTTCCAGGTTTTCATTTCAATGTTAATTTGATTCAAATTCCGTTAAAAGAAATTTTTCAAAGCAAAATTTTCAAAAACCGAGTGAATACAAGAAATTGTTTTGTGAAATCTAAAATATTTAAAAAAAAAAAACTCTTTCAGACTCTTGTTTCTCATTTATGCTAAAAAACATAAAAATTTCCTTTTGTTCCAATTTTTTTTTATTGCTCCAAATTAACTTTTTCAAAAATTAACTTTTTTCTGATATTATCGCTAAAAAAAACTTGTTCTTTTCTTTTCTTTTCTTTTCTTTGTTTTTGAACAATTTTTCTGAACAATTTTCATCATCTTAAAAAGTGGCACGGAAATGAAACAATGCATATAAGCATGCAACAAAACAAAACATATAGTTACATGCACATAATTACACAATGCAATTCCTGATAAATTAGCTGCCTTTCTAATATTAAATTCTTCTTCTTTCCTAACTTCAAAAGTCGGTTATGTCCTTCAAGCGAATCTTTTACTTGAACACATATGGAAATCTTTCTTTCACATTTCAACATCTGTGACCATTTAAATATAAATTACAAATTACAGCTATCACTAGATCCTATGTTTTATGTGCAACTGTTTTTTTTTTATAGGTCATTTCTATTGAAAATCACACATTACGCTATATATACTTGGAACCAAAAATGTTAAGCATGTTGCAGATTGTGTAAAATAAAAACAGTTTTATTAAAGTGAGATACTTTTTAAGAAACTTATTTTAAATAGTAATACATTTGTGTGTAAATTTTCTATATTACATGCTAAAGACAAAAAAATAAAAGTATTAGCTGTTTCTCTTCGAGCTAAAAAAGTGTGTTGTGAAAAATCGTAAATTGAATGATTAAATACAAATACGATCAAAGAAAAGCATGCTACTATTTTATATCGAAGAACTGAGTTACTTCTCTAAAAAATTAAAAAAATAAAAAAAAAATAATTTTGATTTAAATTTTTAAAAGCCTACACTATAGGCCTTCGGTTTTTTTTTCTTTTTAAATTAAATTATATTTGTTTTATTCAAAATATGTTTTAAACATCTTCACATAATTAAACTTGTAGTAAACATATATTGTCTACGTTCATTTTTATGTCCGTTTTTGATTCACAGAAAAAAAATTGCTTTGAATTTATATTAGTAGATTTGTGTTTACTTAATCTCATACTGTTCTTATATCTTCGTTTATTATAATCAGTAGAAAAAAGTTATAACATCGTTTTATTTTGGATGGAAACAAAAAAATAATGATACCAATTGGCTAAGAAAAAGTCCATTGTCGTCTTATGTAATATTTTAATAATATGTGTGCGTATTATATATAAGATTTATAATAATAAATACACAAATAAAAGAAAAAACATCTTTTTAGTAACAAACTGCAAGCATAATTTGTGTTTAGCATACCACTCTATTTCTTGTTTATTGTAATAAACACGTAATGGTGTTTTTTAGATGACTCAATTAGAAAATTATGGATTGAAAAGTAATAATTAATTATGTAATATTTGTTTCTGAGTTTTTAAAATTAATATTTTCTGATATTTTTTTTTTTTTAGAAGTTCCGTATTTTCGAGGTAAGCAACATAGAATTTGTGCGTTTGTTATGACTTTTATATAATATTTTGATAGTTATATGTTGTTAATTCAATTTTGTTCTTAAGGTTTTTATACTCCTTAGTTGTTGTCTGTATGAATATCCGTTTCGATTTTAGCTGTAATAAGTGCTATGCTGTGTGTTATGTGTCTTCTATAAACGATTTAGTAAGATAGTCTTGTGCAAAATAAACTCTTATTAAATTTTTATAATAACATACAGAATCAGAACAGTTATTTTTCTTAATACTTAATGAAAATAGTATTTTTTTTTTAAAAAAAATAAACAGTTGTTATTGCTATTAAGTTTTGAGTAATTTTTATGAATTCAAACTCTTGCATTTTAGAACATGTGACCTTTTCTGATCTGAAGTTATAAATTTTACATTTACAAAACTGAAATTTATTTCACTTCATATACATATACTTTTTATATCTATATACTTTATATATCCATATACTTTATATATGACTAATTTCTTTTGTTTTCTTTATAGAGTAATTTTTACACTTAACCTTTTATCAACCTTTAGTTGTATATATACCGTAATATTGTTAGTATTATTATTAGTATTATTTATTATTATTATTATTATTTATTATTTGTTATTTGTTCACTTCTGAGGATTTTTTTCTACCTAAACGTAAAAAAAAAGAAAATTTCACTCAGTTAAATATATACACATTTATATAGTATCTCAAATTGTATTATGATAAATACAAAACTATGTTGTATATTTTTGTATCTTTTCTCCGTACTACTATTAGGTAATGTGTAGAACACAAGAGTGAAAGAAATGAAAAAAAAAAAAAAATTAAAAAAATAAAAAAAATAAAAAAAAAAAAATAAATAAAAAAAAAAAAAAAATAAAAAGATTAATAAAAAAATATATAGGACATTAATATTGTAAATATTATATGTGTGCTTACATTGAAATGTTATAAGAGGAACTCATCTTATAAAAAACATTTTTTTTATTTTTATGTAGGTAGCGGAAAGTACAATGCAAAACAAGAACAAGGAAAAAATGCATTTGTACCACCATCATTGGCATCAGCAGAGAAAATTTCTGTATTTGAAGAAAATTGTCATGGACAGGAAACTATTGAACAGCCACTGTCAGCAGATGTTGACAATAAAGAAAACTTTTCTAAATATTCGTTTAAAGAAGTAAATAAACATAATCACTTTGTTGAAGGAAATGATATAATTAAAGCTCAAATAAATGGAAACCACAACAGAAATAGCTTTGCTGAAATCCGAGACAACATAACTGCAAAAAAAATTAATAGAAAACAAAAGAAAACATTTAGTCTTTTAGATTTAAAAAATAATAGTATTCTAAATACAGAAACGGAGAGGGAAACAAAAGCTAGTTTAAAAGAAACAAATACAGATGAAAATGAACAAGAAGAAGCTTTATTATCGAAAATTGAAAAGGTCTTAGATATAAGTACGGATGGAAACATAAAGGAAAAGTTTTTTCATTTAAAAAATAAATCAGAAATCTTTTTAGAACAATTAAGAAGTAATAGTAATGAATCACTACATATGGGCAAACAAATTAATGCGATAACAAATGAAACGAAAGAATATAAAGAAACTAGTAAAGGCATACCAATACGTTTAGCACCTATATTTCTTTCAACGAACGCAGTTGGTAAAGTGAATAGGAAGCAGCTTACCGATACAAACAGTATATATGCATCTATTGAGAATAAAAAAGAAAACTTGCAAAGAATTTATGAAAACACAAATAATATGCACACGTTAGTTCAGCAAATAAAAGATAAATGGGAAAAAGCAAAATTATCAGATGAAAAAGATTCAAATAGAGTTAAGTTATTAAACATATTTAAAGAAGTGGACTCGGAAAATCATAAGATTGAACAACATGAAGGCAATGTAAGATCGTTGTATAAATATGTCTTTTCCCTGTACAATGATATAAAAGCCAAATGTAATGGGACGAAACAGACGAACAGTAATTCGCAAAGCGCCGAAACTCCTACGTGTTCAAATGTAACGAACCAGATAGAAATATTGAAAAAATATCAGAAGAATATAGAATTCGAATATACACAAGCACTGCCCTTATATCAAAAAATGCATGCTGATGTATTTGAAATTGTCCGTATAGACAAAGAGTTAAATTCATACATGGAAGCAGAGCTAAACACGAAATATAAATTCGAAGAAAATGTTAAGAAAAGTGTGGAGTTTTTAATACGTTTAAGCAATCAGGTATATGAATTGTCAAAAAATGTTCAAGATAGAAGAAAACAAATTATTGATTCTACTAATTCTATGAATATTGTAGAGAATTTACTTCAGAACGAAGATATGTATCTGGAAAGGACATCAATAGAAACAGAAAAATCGACTGTGCTGAATTTACATTTACAGTTCGATGTATATAAAAGCAATCTTTTACACATTACGTTAACAGATTTATTTTCGACAAATGGAGATATCGTAGAAGAAAAAGATCAATCGGCGCTGATAACAATAGTGAACCTTTTAAACTCAATGGAAACAACTGATGCAGCAGAGGCAAAAAAAATAACTAAATCATTGGATGATTTCATAGAAAAAATGAATAAATTTAAACAAAAATATTTACAATTACTGTTTAACGAATGGGAGAAAGAAATTAATGATAGGTTAAATGAATGCAGTAGTAATAAAAAAAAAATTACGGACGTAAAAATTATGGTCCAAGAAGGACTAAACAAGATGGATGAAATGAAAAAATATCTTGATCAATTAAATAATAAATATATTACAGATGATAATATTACAGATGCTCCCGAAACTAAAAAAAGGGATATAACTGATGAAGCAAAAACTATAAATGAAGCTAAGACAGCCGAATTAAAAGGAATAGATGGATTACTTAAAACATGCCGTAACGTTTCTAATAAATTGAACTTAAAACGAAGATATTTAATCTATTTAATTGAGGGTATAGTGTGTGACGAATATATGGATACTTACACAGACAAGTTCGCAGATTTAATGAAAAAGATAGAAGCTGCAAAACTAAAAGAATATATAGATGAAGAGAGGCAAAAGAAAGAAAATTTAAAAGCAGAATTGTCTAAAAAATACAATGATATAGATGTTAAAGCAAAAATTTCAGAAATGTTAAAAACAATTAATGAAACATTAAAAAAATCAAATTCATATGATCAAACCTGTTTAAATGAAATAAGAACATATGGAACATTTGAGGAAACTGTCAAACAAATTGAAAATGGAATTTCTAAATACAAGGAGCAACATCCAAAGGAAACAGTTTTTGATGAGAACTCGAAAACCATCATTTCACTCAAAGCTGATATAAAAAAACATACTGATGCTATGAATAAAATAAAAAAAGATTTTGATGAAATGCGCAAAATTCTCACAAAATTAAAATCAGATTCAAGTTCGTTAAAGGACACTAAAGCTGTTGAAGCCACTTTAAACAAAGTAAAAGAACAAGTAAACACAGCAGATGATCTTATTCATTCGTTTAATCAAACACAAATTGCGGCCAAAAACTTACAGGGACAAGTGAACAATTTAGTAAATTCTTATGTTACTAATTATAAGCAGGCTCAGGATAAATATATAAGAAGTAAATTAAACAAACTAATAGATAATGCCCAATCAGCTATTGAAGTAGTTGAAAATGTGAAAAATAGCAATATTACACAAGATTATGAAATTGTTAAATTGAAATTGGACGATAAAAAAAACGAATTCAACCCTCTTATACAAAAGACAAAAGACACTATTAACCTTATGGAATCCCATAAAAGTTTACTAGAACACATGAAAAACACAGATAACATAATAAAAGAAATGGAAGCAGCTGTTTCAAAAAAGTATGATAAAAGCACTTTGAATAATTTAGAAGCAGACTTTTCGAAAGTAATAAAGAAATGTGACACATTATCTGATAATATTATACAAAAAACAAATGATGTGAACAACTCAAAAAATCAATTTTCCTCAGAGGTAAATGAATGTGAAAATTTCATTTCAGATAAATTTATAAAACATAATAATGACTATAAGCAAAAAATGGAGCAAACAATTTCAGAAATAGACGAAACAGTAAAAAATATAACAAATATTCAAAAAATTAATGTCTTGATCTCCTATGAAGTGCAACCCGATTTTGATTATAATAAGTATCTTCAAGATGCAAAAGAAGCAGTGAAGCACATCAATAGTAATTCCGAAAAAATGGTTCGATTATATAACGAACAAAAACAAAGTGGAAAAACTTCTGTCCAAGTTCAAGGAAAAAGGAAAGAGATAGAACAACTGCTACAACAAATCGAATTAGACAAAAAAATAATAAATAATGCGAATGAACAAATAAAAAGTATAAAATACCTTTTAGAGGAAAAACAGCTTGATGATCTTCTAAGATATATAGAAGAAAATGATAAATTGTCCATCGGTGCTCAAGAATCAATAAAACAGGAAAACACCACAAGCGACAGCATCATATCTCAAGCCAAATCAATTTACGACGAAAACAAATCATTAATCACGAGTTCTGAAGAGGCCAACACAGAACAGGTTATTAGGGAAAATATTGCGGCCTTGGAAAAAAAAGTCACACTTTTAGATGAACACGTAGTTAATGTTAAATCATCACAAATGAAAGCAAATGAGCTAAAAGATGTAGTAAATTCAAGCTGTCAAAATATTAACAGAGCAATTGAAATATATAATAAGATACTCGAGGGATCAACACATGAAAGAGAAAAAAATAATAAAAAAGATGTTCTTACATCGTACAAACAAAAATGTACAGGCTATAAAGAACAAGCGCAGAAATATTTAGAAGTGGTTGACAAAAACATGGAAACGATTACACAATACCACACGAATACGAAAGAAGCTGTAAACCAAGTTACATTAGTGTTGCAAAAGAGAATGGTTGAAAATAAAAAAAAAATTGTAACAGAATTACATCAAAATATTACATCTAAAAAAAAAAGTTTGGAAGCAGCACATACAGAGTTGGACGATAAAATTAAAAAATTAATTGAAACAGCAACAAATATAAGTAAGCACATTCCTTTTAATACGGACAAAGCAGCAACAGTTTGGGGTGACATCGAGGCTTTAATTACTCGGTTAGAACATTTGAAAAAATCTGTGTCGCTTTCATCAGAAAAAATAAACAATATATTAAAAAATGCAGATGAAAAACTTAAAAAAGCTGAAGAAGCAGCAACACAGTCAGCAGCTATTACCAAAAGCAATGAAGTAAATATAGTAAAAGATAAAGAAAAAATCATAACACAAGTGGAACGAGAAATGCAAGATCTTTTATTAGAACTTAATGCTGCAGAACAGAACGTAACAATGCTCACGTCTCAGTATGAAACGGAAAGCACATCGCTTAATGAATACAGAAAAGAATACGGTACATATGTAGCAGCAAATATATTGAAAGAAGGTGAAAAATTAAAGGAAAGTACAAAAACTGCAGCGGGTAGTATGAAAGAGATAATACAAAAGGTAAATGCTTTTATTAAACAACACAAGCTGGAAATTAGCGATGAAGAAAACACCCAAATGAATACGTTTTTAACAGATGCGGACGCATTAAAGGAACAATCAGCAAACGTCCTAGAAAATATTCAACAAATATTAGAAAAGTGCAGAACAAGTTCTGATTATGTAGAAGTTGAAAAAGAAATACCCGACGCAAAAGAAAAACATAATAACCTAACAAATATCAAGAATGAGATTGATAAAAAAATAGCTGAAGCAGAGACCTATGTGTATGACCTATATAAAAGACAAATAGAAAAATACAGTGATTTGATAAAGCAAACAAAGGATAAAGCCGATGAAATGCAATCAAATTTTAATAATAGCTATGATGAAACCATGAGCCATTTCCAAAATGTGTATAAAACTGAAAAATTGCAAGAGGCTATTGCAGAAGCAAGCACAGCTGTTAACAGTAAAAATGAAGCTACAGAGAAATCGTCAGAATATAATAAATATGCAACTAACATTAAAAGTCTCGTTTTAATCTTTGACGACATTGCATCTAAAATGAAGCCGATGAAAATTGCACAGGAAAAGGAATTAGTAGACTCAGTAAATACAATTAAAACGCAGGTGGATGGAACGATCAGTGACATAAGTAACAAAATGGAAGAAATGAAACTAGGCATTCAGAAGACAAATGCAGAAATAAGAAAGATGCAAAAAAAAGAAGAAGCTCAGAATATATATAATGGAATATTAGTTGTAAAAAAAAATTTTGAAAACCTTGTTACATCAATAAAAGAAATATATAACAATGGAAACAGTGTAAATGTAGAAGATACAGTTGCAGATACACAACATTTTAAAAAAACTGATAAAATGAATAAATTAATAAATGTAATAAAACAAAAAAAAGAAGAGGCAAAACAATTAATTGATGTTTTAAAAAATAATGAGGACGAACATATGAAAAAAATACAACAAGAATTAGATAGGTTACAAACAGAATTGAACAAGAAAAAAAATGATTTAACTATGAAAAATATTCACAAACTGAAGGATGATGTGATTGCTACTCGAAAAAAAACAATGGATCTATACAATAATACATCGGAAATCCAATATTATGTAAAAATATTAGTTGATAATATTAAAAATGATCAGATAGAATTTGCACAATTAGTCTCTGCTGAAGCAAATACAGCTTCAACTGATAATATAAATACCATCAAAAGCATTAATGTTCAAATCGATAATGTAAAAAGAAAAATTGAAAAACAAAATGAAATTATAAAAACTACTGTAAAAAACATTGATCCAAAATATATAGCTGCTATTGAAAATGTTGTCCAAAATTCAGCAAAGAAAAAAAATGAAATACAGTCAATTATGAAGGATGCGGAAAAACATTATGAACAACTAACGAACGCTCTTAATACGATAAATAAAACTACTGAAAGTGCGTCATTAATACCACAATTAAAAACAGTAATGGATTCATATAATAAGATAGTCGAATTGAAGAATAAAGCACAAAGTGTTTTAAACGATATAAACGTTCTAGATATGCAAGAAATTGATACATATATAAAAATCGGAATGGACGATATACAAAGAAGCAAAGATGTTGCCGATAATATTTATAACCGATTAATGGATTGTGATCCGCAGATACAACAGACATATAATGACATATCCCAGATTATTCAAACAACAAATAAGGTAGCAGGAGAAAGTGAACGTGAAGATTTTGCTAAATGTCAAGAGAAACTTAAAGAAGTACAAAAATTGGAGCAACGAGTACAGGAATTCGAAAATATAATGAATAGTTATACTGAAGCGTGGAGCACAATTATGAATCAATGTAAAGCACATACTGACAGATCTAAAGTTCTAAGTGAGGAAGCGAATCAAAAAGCATACTTTAATGATTTGACATTAGAAGATTCAAAAAATGTTGAACTCTCAACCAAATTCAAAACACACCAATCAGATATTATTACAAGTAAAGAACAACTGATTAATAAGTGCGATGAAATGCAGCGAATATACACTGCAAACCAAAGTTCCATTAACAAAATCCAAGAATCCATCAATAAATGTAAACAGAAGATAGAAACATTCAAGGATATATATAGCCAAAGCGAGAAAAAATTTAATTCAAGAGAAAAAACAAACAATATCAACGAACATTTAAAAAATATAATTAAACTAGTCAAAAATCATAAAGGAAAAATAGCGACGGAAAATGACAATTCATCCGCAAATCACAGTGGCACTGGAATTAGCGAAAGCCATTCAAATGAACCAAGCACAACTGACGAATTTAACCATTATATGAATGAGAAAAACAATATTTTGGACAACATCGTATATACACAATACGTAGAAAAACATAAATTTAACAAAGACAAATTGATTAGTTTAATGGATGATCTGAAGGAATTGATTCAAAAAATACAAACTGAAAAATCCTCATTGGATGCTACATTTGCAAAGATGGTAAAAAGTGACAATCCGGAAGCGTATGAACAAGCAGAAGCAGCCATTAAATTTGCCGAAGATATAATTAAGGGACTACAAAATATAGAAATAACCGTTCAACATGCAATAAATGAATTAGTTGTTGAAGATGCTAACGAGGAACAACCAGAAAAATATAAATCGAAGGGAAACACATCTGCAACAATCTTTAAATTTGCTGGTGGAATAGTCGGAGGGATATTAATTATTGGGGCGTTAGCTTTCTTCTCTATTAAAAGTTTTAAAGAAAACAATGAAGATGTGACAAATGAGGTAAACGACATTCAGTGGGAAGCATGTAAATCATTAAGTGTAGAACACGATGAAATGCCCATTATAGTTAAAGATTTTATGGAAGGTTACAGTGATGAAGAATAAGATAATGATAATTATTAGATAGAAGAGCTGATGAATGCAATACCATATTTGAAATTTAAAAGTGTAAATAATATTAAACTTTTTATATGTACAGGATATTATCAGTGCATTTTTGTTCATGTTATTATATTTTCAGTGTAACAATGCCGTTCATCTTTTTATTGTTTATTTTGTGTTTTTTAAAAGAATACTTACTGTGTCGTTTTTTTTTATTTTTTTATTTTGAATTTCTATGTCGTTTATAAAACATCTAACATATTAATTTATAAAAACTCCGTTAGATAACTTTGATTGACGATGATTCTCTGATTCGTTATTAATAAGATTTCTCAGAGACTTTTTTTTAAAATATTTAAAATATTAAAATATTTTTGATCAAAAAGTTCTTTAAATTTTTCTGAAAATTTCCACATTGCTCTCAATAAGTATTATATACAACTTTAATTTTCTACGCGATTTTCTACGAGTTTTTCATGAAAAAAGATATAACACAAGTTATTTTCAATTCACACTCTGCACTTTCACAACACTAAGATATTTTGCATGAACAACTTTTCCACTATTTAAAGTTGATACTAAATTCGTAACAAAAAGAAAAATTTTTGTTTACACTAAATTTTCTATTACAATAAAAAAAATAAAATCTGGTGATACGCAAACAAAAATATAAAATAAAATAAAAATTTAAATCTGAGTGAATTTACATTCGCGTAAAAAAAAAAAATTATATACATGTATATCAGTTAATGTATATTCCTTTACAGATGATTCATTATCCTTCATATTTTTATTCTGTATCTACTCTAAGTTTCGTTATCTCATATTATAAAGGATTATTTATTTAATATCCATTATATATAACAAAATTATATAAGGGTTACCTTGATTACTCATTAACATACCAAACTTTGAATCAACTATAGATCTTAAAAGCAAACGAAATAAGATATATTTTTCATAATTTCAAGGAAATAAGAAATTATGGGATAAGAGCTTTGAGATTTAATGATACATTAAGCGCTAGAGAAAAAGACTCTTTATGGGGTTCCATTAGATACAAATGTTTAGAAGAATATAGAATGCATCTGAATGAAAAGAAATTAAGATTAATACTAAATTTAAGTAGTAATAAGTTTATATTTATTAAAATTAATACTTTTTAATCTGATTCACTCAGGGTAAGTGTTTGTGATTTAATTAATTCGAACCAGTGCATAAGAACCAACAAAAAATTAAGCTACAGTAATTTTATAAAACATATATATAAAAATAGAAATGATATGTTGGAAATGTTTCAAAACGCATTTTTTGTGTTTTTTCGCATTTATATTAAACAAGAACAAAAAAAAATTGCATGGAGACGATTCCTGATTAATTCTTATTAAAGAAATTGCAAAAAAAAAAAATATAAAAAAATCACTCTTTTTTTTTAAATTGTTAAAGGTTGTCAATAAAAATCATCATCAAATTTTTCCTTTTTTTGTTTAAACGAAAAGACACATTACGTATCAGCATAAGTAATTTTAACCTAATATTAGACAGATCATGTTATTTTTATTATTATTTTTTTGTGATGGATTATTTATTTAAAATAAATAAAAAATACGTAACTGTTTTGTTTATATATTTACACACGGACTTCTTTATTTTTTTGTACACTAGAATAGTAGTTTTAAAATTGTAACATATATTATTTGATCTTGTCATATATACTATAAAATATCTTTTTCATTTCACACAATTCAAATTTAAAGGGTATTCGGTTTTTTTTTTTTTTTTTTTTTTCCCTACACATGTGTATTTCATAGATTTCTTTTGATTAAAAGACAAAAATTTTTTAAAATTCTGACCACGTTGTATTTCTTTATTTATTATAATCTTTAACTTTTTTTTTTTTTTTGGAGGTTTATATATTTCATAATTCTTTTAAATATTTGAAAGTACTTATGTTATACATAATATAAGTTATTGGAAACGTTAAATCATTATATTTTTATAGTCTTAATAATTTGAATCAAATAATACTGTATAAAAATGCAATGAATTTCATTTCACAGGAGACAGATGTTTATATCAGCAAATTTTCTGTTTAAATATAAAAAATTTCTAAAATCGTCATGTGCAATAATAGAATGCTAGTTTTTTTGAATTAAAAAAAAGGAATTCTAACACTGAACAAAAAATATATAATAAATTTGTAATAGAAACAAAAAGAAAATAATTGCAGACAAAAATTATAAAAACATGCAACTGCAAAATATGAAATAAACTTTCAGTTGCTCCTCAAATAATCCTTTTAAGGAGACACATGCGTTAAAAGAAACAATAAAAGAAAGGCATGTTACTTTTGATTGATCATCACAAATGAAGTTATCTGCATGTTGAGAGAAAAAAACGGCTAACTATAAATTAATCACATAATATTAAAATATTTATAGAATTGACCCGTAGTATTTCATATAACCTAATATATAAATAATATATTAATACACATTAATTTCACATGTTTATAATTGATTTACACATATATATATAATATATAGATATACATATATAGATATATACAAAAATATATTTTTAATACGCACTTGTCCTATGTATATTTGTTTTCATTTCTTTAGTTGTATAATTAGATATATTATATCTTGTTTTGTTTCATCTTTCATATTGTTTTATTTATTAGCATTTTAATCTGTTAACTAATTTTTAATATTTTTTTTGTTAATGTACCTTATTATTCTTATATAAAAAAAAAAACTAACAAATCCTCATTATTTTTATAATGGTGAACTCAAACGCGTTGTATCTTCTTTTGTTCTTCCAGTTGACATGGATTCTAGGTAATGAATAGAACAAAACTTGACATAAAATGTGCGAGAGTGAGAAAAAAGAAAAAGAAAAAAAAAGAAAAGAAAAAGAAAAGAAAAAGGTTAATTAAAAAGTGAATGAAATCCATACTCCCAGTGTCATTTGTGTTTTTGTTTTAACATCTTTCAATTAAATTTTTTTATAAAACATTTCTTCTTTTATTTATATAGGTTTCACAACAGAAAACAGAAAGCATGATCGAATCCATGGTTTGTCGATCTCACCAACATCAACATCAACGGATAACTTTTTTTATTTTGGTGAAAATACCAATGAACAAGAAACTACTGAACAACAACTGCGAAGGAATATCTATAATGAAGAATTACCATCTACATATTCCTTTAAACAAGTAAAGGAACACGTTTCATATACTGAGGAAAATGATTTAAATAATGAAAATGAATCTGAACAAAATGAAGAACACAACACCAACAGTTTTGGTGAAATGCAAAATAACACAAATACAAAAAAAGTTAATAGAAAAAAGATAAAAACACTAAGCGATTTAAAATTAGAATTAAAAAATAATGTCACAACAGAAAGTAATTTAAATGAAAAAGATACCAATTCCTTAAAACAAGTAGAAGATATCTTAGAGCAAAATGAAGGGATAAATGTAAGGAACAATGGAGACAACAAAGAACGAGACCATTTTAAAAACAAATCAAACATATTTATAGAACAATTACACAATAGTAGTAGCGATTCATCAAGCGCTGAAAGAAATAATAATAGAGAAACAAATGAAACTGCAAAATCATTGGAAACTAACAATGAGACATCTACAAATTCAACAGTTTCTATTGTTAAAACCAATGTGTCCGATTCATCAAATGTACATATAATCGATGAAGCAAAAAAGTTAGAAGAATCAATTAGTCACAATGTTTCACAAGCGAAAAGTATTTTGGAAAAAGCTGAAACTGTAGTTAAAAATTCTGAAACAATAAAAACGGAAATGGAAAATGCCTTTATACCCGGTATACAATCATCAGTGAAAATTAATATAATAAGCAAAATCCAAAAAATAGAATTTGATAATCAAAAAATTAAAAATGAGAATAACAGTTTGTTGTATAAGGTTTTTGCTGCTAGAAAAAAACTCGAAACCATAAAAGAATTATGCAATATAGCTGTAGATTCAGGTGATGGCACTAGCATTAATGGAAACAAAAAATGTGATTTTGCAAAAACATGGATAAAACAATTAAATAATACTAGTCAACATATACAAACACATATTCAACAAATGCAGTCCACACTAAATACCATAAATGATTTACATCAAGATATAAATACAACAAAACAGCAATTGAACACACATGTGCCAAATCAAAACAAAAATAATAACGATAAACAAAGGCTGAAAACCGATATTGATAATTTAGAAACTATTAACGCAAAGAGATCTAAACAATTGCACAAGATTCAAGATAATCAAATGGATGTCATTGAGACTTATAAATTTAGCTATTTTGTTACAAATATTTTTGAGAACAAAGAATTAGATACTCTTAAAAAAAGCATAGAAGATGAACGCACAGAAATGTTAACTCTAAATTTGTTATCTTATGAGACCAATACACAAAACAGTATTGATTTGATAATCAAAGTGAACGAAACCTTAAAATATGATGTAAACAGTACTACATTTCAAGAATTATTACAGAAAGTGGAAGAATCAAAACAGTTGTGCCAACAAGATAATATCAAAATGGAATCTATATTGAATAAAATGCAGAATCTCAAGAAAAAAATAGATACATTTAAACAAAATTATACGGATAAATTACATGAAACTATGAGAACAAAAATCGAGCAGTTGCTACAAAATGTTGATTCTAATAAATCATCAATTAGTAATAAGGTTTCAAGCATTACGACAGATATAGAAACACTGGAAAAACTAAAAAGTAAATATGAAACATTAAATGCAAAAGATTTAACGGAAACTAAACCACATGATTCTAATGATTTAACAAAAATAATCAATGACGATGTCATTAATAAAAAAAAAAATATACAACAACTTTTAGCAGAAGTTGATGGAATATTGGTGAAGTATGAAACCGATGGTGAACATTTAATGAAACAAAAAAATCATTTAACTGCTATAATAGAAATTATGAAAAAAGACAATTCTACAAACAATGATACACAAAAATTGGAGGAACTATTGAAACTTATAAAAGAGCAAGATATAAACCCTTATGTGAAGGAACAGAGGGACAACGTGACTCAATTGCAGAATCGATATAATCAGGTATGGACATATATAAAAAGTAAAGATAAATATACAGAAATCTCAAATGCAATAGATAATATATTAGGGAAATTGACAGCATACCAAAAAGAGGCTTCAACTGAAATCAGCAGGTATGGAGACATTGATAGCAATTTCACAAATGCGGCTACAGAAATTGATATTTGCACATCGAACTATCCCGAAGAAGATAAGTTTAAAAATTTATCAAAAAAAATAGATGGGCTGAAATCTAAAACAGAAATTGAAAAAGACTTATGGAAGCAACTTGTTAAAGATATTACTGAAGGAGTTCAAGAGAGTACAAAATTAAAAGAAGAATATTCTAAAAATATTACGGATACAGAAATGAAGCAATTTCAGACTGATGTCGAAGGAAAACTAAAAAAATTATTAAACCTCGTTGATTTGTATGAAAATGCAAAAATATCAGGTGGCATCTATGGAAATTTAACAAAGAATCTAAGAGACGATGTGTTTATAACGTACGCCGACCACCGTCATGAAGATCTCTCAGAGAGTTTAACGACACTAAAACATTCTATTCACGAAAACATAAACAATTTTATAGAAGCTGAAAATATTTATCATAAAACCAATTATGTATATTTGAACAGTAAAATGAGTGACTACCAAAATTTTGCTGAATGTAAAGAGGAAACTGAAAAAGCTTTTTCAGATTTTAAAACTGTAGATTTCCAAGATTTATATGAATATATAAAAAAAACGAATGATTATCAGAACCAAATCTTGAATATAATTAAAAACGATAATAAAGAAACACCTATGTTCTCTTTCGAATTTTTATTGAATGAAGAGGTAGAAAAATATAATGAATTAAGAAAAAAAGCAGAAGAAAAAAAAAATAAAAATGATAATTCGTTCCACACCTTTTATAATAATATAATTAAATGTGAAAAAATTATTACTGCAAAAATGAAAACACAACTGGATGTTATAAGAAGTAACAGAACTGATATCGCTACATTAACGGAAAAACATGTAACTGAATTAAGAAATTTTATTCAAAGTAAAACCTACCAGAATGTTTATAACCGTCATAACGTGTTAGATTTTGAAACTATCAACAGTACGGCACAAACTCAACTTCTGACTTCTCTAGAAAACATAAAAAAAGTGGAGCATTTATTTCAAGAATTAGAAGGCATAGAAAAAACATATACAGAAACAGAATCAGATACAGAAGTGTTGAAGAAAAATGCTATAACTATTCAAAATAAAAGGTTAGAAATAGAAAATTATATTAAAACACTACAGCATATTGATACAGATCTGTCTAACGCTAATATTTATCTAACTCACATAGCTAGGAATATGATCGACGACGGGAAGCTTTCATTTGAAAAGCATTCGAAAGAGTATTATGAAGCCATCATACAACACCAAAGAAATCTCAGTATAAGCTTAATTAAGTTTAAAATTGCATTAAATGACATTGACGGTATTTACTCTAGAGCAGAAGAGTTACACAATAAAACTTCAGATGTAAACGGTAAGTGGAGAAGGTATAACTTATACAACATTGCAAATGAAATAGTTGAAAAAATCAATGTTGTTGAACCGGAACAAAAAAACATACGAATGTATTTTTCTGAAATAAAGTTAAAATGTAATTTTATAGAAATATTAAATAAAATAACCTCAACGCAAATACTACTTAATCGTAATCCTGAAACTTTGAAAACATACAAAGAAACTATTGAAGATAGATCTAATGGGTGTCATCAAATCTTGGAAAGTGAAGAAAAGAAGTTTAATGAAGTGAATGAAACCTTTAACAAACTTACTAAGTATTTAAGCAAAGTTCGAAATGTGATAGCAACTATTACAATGTCAATACACAGAAAAAACGTTGATGATGCGGCAACTTCTACAAAACGGTTATATGATGAGTTTTATGCAGACATAAAAACATTTAAGGACAAAATATCACTACTGACTACTGATATTGATAACTTAATTAAAGAAACAAAAGATATACATAAAGATATCGCTCTTATTGGACATTCAACAAATGCATTTAACAGCATATTTGAGGTTTTCACACAAGAATTAAATGAAAAAAAAAAGAATGTGATTAAAATAGGAGAAGAATTAACAGTTATAGAAAATAAGACACAACAGGAACTGGACAATTGTAACAGTGCAAAACTAAATGTAGATGATTACACAGGCGAAAATATAGAAATGATAAAAAAAAAAGGTGCTGATATTAGACGTATAGAAAGTGAAATGCAAAGGTTATATGGCAATTTTATGATAAACAAAAACAATTTTAAAGTAAATGAAGCTACGATCAATGTTAATAAAACATTCCCTCCAATGTTTAAAAAAACATTCGTTACTTATATAACAGATATGCTATTAATTGATGAAGTCATTTTAACACAAACGGCACCGATATTGGATACTGTAAACAATATGTTAAATAGAGTAAATATTTTTGCTCATCAAAATATAATAGGATTAAGCGAACAAGAAAAAACAAAAATTCAAGATTATTTGTCACGGGTAACAAACCTTCATATTACATTAAATGAAGCCCAAACATATATTAATCAAACACAAGAAAAGTGCAAAGCGAATTTGAAATGTTTAGAAAACGACAAGGATGTATCCATCCTGCTGAAGAAACACTCAGAAATAGGAAATGTAAAAGTACAGGCTAATTCATTGCTAAATGAAGTACAGTCGTTTGTTACTAGCTTATATCAAGAACAAATGAAAAAACATGATGAATCAATAAAACAAATAAAGACAGATGTTAACGACATTATATTAAAACATAAAACTGATTGTGATTTATCAAAAACTAAACTCGATGAAATTGATACAAATGATATAAACAAAACTGTGAAAGCATTAAGCGCAGCTGTTGGAGCAAAAAATGAAGCCACTATAAAATTCTCAAACTGTTTAGAACATTTACATAAAGCAGATCACACATTTCAAAAAATGGAAAACATTTCAAAAAAACTGAAAATAATAAATAAATCAGAACAAAATACACCTCTTGAAGGTGCGAGAAGCAATATAGAAGAAATGAAGAAAAAACGAGAAGAAATTGAAAAGGTAAAGGAAGAATTAAATAAAAAACATCACGAAGCAAAAAATAAGATTCAAAATATGAAACAAAAAAGGGAAGCTAATAACATGTATAAACATATATTACATTTAAAAGAATATATAAGAAACATTGATCAATTAAAAACCGAAAAATGTAACAAAACGGAAAATGCAAATATTATAGAATTAACGAGACAGGAGACACTCTTTGGAAAAAACAGTGTTTTAAATAATTTGTTAAGTGTAGTAAACCAAGAAAAAAAACAGGCTGATGACATATGTACAAATATAAACAAACAATTTAATCTAGTTAACACTTCTGTAGAATTGGATAACTTGAAAACAGAATTAGAAAAAGACTTAGACTTAAAATTACTAACAGACACTTCAAATAAATTGCTACATCTTCAAAAAAAAAGAGAAGATATATACAAAAATGTAATAGGTGAAGACATCAAATTATCCCTTTTAGCAGATACAATTAAAGAAAATCAATATAAATACGCACAGGTAGCTTCCGCTAGCTTAAATACTATTGTAGGTAATAATGTAAATAGAGTAAGTGATATTAGCTCTCAAATAGATGTTTTAAAAAGTCAAATTAAAGAACAAAATGAAGAAATAATAGCTGCCAGCAATTCATCCCCTCAAAATAAGAGTGATAGTAACGAAGCAGTGCAACAGGCAGAAACAATAAAAAAAAGGATAGACCAAATTAATGAAAAAATGTTGAAACATTACAGTAATGTACAAAGTTCTTTTAAAATAATAAATGAAACTGATAATGAAGAACAAATCTTAAATAAACTACAAAATATTATAAATTTAAGCGACAAAACAAATCAATTAAGAATTGAAGCAGAAGAACTTTTAAGCAAAATGACGATTATCGGTATAAAACAAACAGACAAATACATACAAAATGGGATACAAATAATAGAAAATAATAATAGTATTTTCAATGAAAAGTACAAGGAAATATCATCTTTTACTGAAAATTTAAAACAAAAAGACAGTGATTTGTCCAAATTTATTGCAGATCTAAACGGTATATATGAAACAAATGAAGAAGTATTTTTTGAAACAATAAAAGAAAAAAAGAAAGAAATAGAACAAATTGAGCAATTCATAAATAATGATATGAATTTGGAATCGTATAATACAAAACAAAAAACAATTTCAGACTACTGCAACATTAACTCCGTAATTTTTAAAGTCGTTAATGAAAAAGAAAAAAAAACAAAATATATAAACAATCCCAAATCATCAGAGTCAGAAAATAGCAAAATGTTGGATGAATTCAACAATCACCAGTCTACAATTTCAAATAATACAGAAGAAATTAAAAAAAAATGCGAAGAACTAAAAAATATATACTCTAACATGAAGAACTCATTAGACTCAAAAGCAGAGTTAGAAAAAAATGTGAAAAAAAATATAATTCACTTAAACGATTTGTATAGAACAGCAGAAAAAAAATATGATGCACGTCAGAAAGTAAACCAAATTAAAAAGTATTTAGAGAATATATATGAAGAAAACAAAAAACATCAAGAAAAAATCACAACTGAAGGTAACAAAATATCCTCAAATAATAATAGTACTACAGATATGGAAGACAGTTCAAAACAAATTAGTGGTACCAACACAGATGTTCGACTTGAGGAAAACGAAAATAATATGTGGAATAATAGTGTTTATGAACAACGCCTAGAGAATGTTAAAAGTGACAAGAAAAAATTGACTGAATTAATAGAAGATCTCAAAAAGTTGATAGAGAAATCGAAAAATGAAAAAAATACCATGGAAGAAATATTTAAACAAATGTCGAAAGATGACAATGAAGCAGCCTATAATGAAGCGGAAAAAATTGTTAAAAATGCTGCGTCCATAATTGATGAATTGCAAGCTAGAGAAAAATATATTCAGGATTTAATAAATATATTTGTTGATAATAACGCTGGAGAAAAAGAAACAGCAAAAAAAGAAGAAGAAGTAAAAAATGAAGAAGAAATGAAAAAAGAAGAAGAAATGAAAAAAGAAAAAGAAATGAAAAAAGAAGAAGCAGTAAAAAAAGAAAAAGCACTAAAAAAAGAAGAAGCAGTAAAAAAAGAAGAAGCAGTAAAAAAGAAGAAGCAGTAAAAAAAGAAGAAGCAGTAAAAAAAGAAGAAGTAGTAAAAAAAGAAGAAGCAGTAAACAAAGAAGAAGCAGTAAACAAAGAAGAAGCAGACAAAAAAAAGATAGAAGTAAACCAACCAAAGAAAAAAAATATAACATCTACAACAGTTTATAAAGTGGCAGGTGGAGTAATCGGAGGTGTTTTAGCTATTGGTTTGATAGCATTAATAGCTGCGAAAAAATGTCGATTTCAAGAAGAATCTCCCACAGATGACAGCACATCATTCGGAAGGTTTTATTCTAGCCATAATAAAGAATTAGATGAAGATGAAGAAGAACCCATTAATGTAAAAGATGTCTTGGATGCGTACGAGTACGGAAACGATTTATAATGGATAAACACAGACACAAGAAAAAAACAGTATCGATATGTAAATGTATGTACATTTAACACGTTTTCAAGTGATTTTTTATATTTTTTTTTTAAATTATTAAATTTTTATGTTTAACTTTTTTCATGATATAAAACTCTTCAGTTTTCTAAAAATAAAAATAAAAAATTAACACAATAAATAGAAACATTC